>JAVJGI010000003.1:7013436-7028945 GCA_035590275.1 Ibycter americanus | reverse complement strand
CCCCCAGTTAATTGGTTAAGTCTCATATCTAAGTACCAAATACTATTTTGCCCAGCTTCATCACTTTGTCCTTAATTATCAAGTAGTTCTATGAATTGCTAATAAGCAAGATTGATTTTGACCCATGACATATCAGCTTTTGTCCTACAATGTTGCAGATGGGACACATTTTATTGCAAATTCCATTTCATGCTTTTTATTGCAAAAGGTATAGAACAATGAATGATAATTACATATTTTACAGTTCATTCACTTCAGATTGATCATTTGATATTCATTACTCCAGTGACAGACACGTCCTGTCAGTTTTACCCCTCATTATGCACATAATATCTGCACTGGAGCAAGCAACAGAATTTTGAAAGGAGACTTCAAACAAGTTTGCATTTGAAAAAAAAAAAAAAGTCACCAGCACATCCTGTTACATTAACTTTAGTGGCTGCTGTCAAAGGAACAGTTGCCTGAAATCGCATTCCTGATATTTCTTACCACTTAGTTGAAAAACTAGGTTTTCAAGAAATAAACTTTTATTTCATTTTTTCCCAATATTTCAGATCTTATAGATTTCGCAACACAGAAATCATTATTTTTGGTATTTCAAAAGGTCGCCCTAGCAACAGCCAATGACTAGTCGAAAAGCAGGTACATAAAGGAGGACTTTTTTTCTGGTCTTCTTAAAGCAACAACTCCAGACATTTTCTATGTATCAATTTCAAATAAGAGCTCTCTGGATACTCTTCTTCTGAGGCTCCTTTCCTCAGAAATAATTGCTGATAATCAGAATCTTTCGTCCATTGATTGCATGTTCAATGATATATTCAAAGGACACCGTGCCCTCACAAAATTTGAGTTGCTAATAGAAAAATGGTCTGATCTTCTTGCTTTTAACATCCCCAAGAACAGGTTCTAGCTCCAAAATAGGAGATATAATATAAGAAATATGACATATGAAATATAAAATACATGGAACGAGTGAGTACAGTTCAAAGGCAAGCACACATAAAAAGCTGTATCAGAAAATATACCTCAATACAAACCAACCGAGGATAAAATGATGCTTAGTGATAAGCACAGTTGAACCATATCAGTGAATGAGCATATACACTGGGTAACAATCAAAGGGAAACAATTAAGACAATCTGTTAACTCACCAGCCTTGTAAAAACGTTCTCTATTAGTTTATGCAGAACAGGCAGGCTATAGCAAAACTAAAATGGTGGGCACCCATCAGACCACTCAGGCTTTCCTGACAGGAGTCAAGACCTCTATGGAACAAATGAGCCAGAATGCAGAAGAAACTGCCTGCAGCTACATCACTGCAGAAACGACACCATATCGTAAATGGTAAGGCATCAAAATATATATTTTTCATGGGTCAACACTGATGGGTTTTTTACTGCCTGATTTGGAGAGGCTGTTGCTTGAAAGGACAAGAGAAGGAATGAAGAAATCACAGTTATTAATTTTATGTATTTATTTGCATTTTGCAAATAAACAGAAGTCCTAAAAACTTCAGCCTACTTGTAGTACCACCTGTGCAAAGGCAGAAAGGTCTATGTCGTGTCCTCAGATAAAGTATACAATATTTACGAGTTTTATCTGATATAGAAACACACTTGCAACTGTCCACAGCCTCTTGTGAATTAATAATAATAAAAAAAAACCCAACACCAACAGTTTTTTTATGACTTCGAAACGTCATTCATTCAAGATCCTTGCACAGTAACTTGACATTGACACTTAAAAACACTATTACATTTAAAAGTATAACAAGAAACAGCAGTGTTAACTGAACGTTTGTATCAAGCTTGGGAACCCAGGAAAGTGCCTGCAGCTACATGAATGCAGAAATGATACCACATCATCATGTAAACATGCATTTAACAAGGCTGATGCAAGGATTTGGCAATTGGCTGTGTTTATATCAGCACATCTTCAACACTGCTCATGAACCTTTACTGTTACAGCACAGATTAAAAAAAAAAAAAAAAAAAAAAAATCCAAAAAAAACAAAAAAAGGAACACAATTCAAGGTAGTCCATGTTTCCTAAAACATACAGAGTGAAAAATGTCATCTATAATTTTCCCCCATGAAGTTAGGTTAAATAAGAAAAAAAGACTAACACGGCTTTAGAAAAAAGGATGTTTTACAGAATTTGTATCAGTAATAGAATCTACAAGTTCAATTTACTTCATGTTTAAAGCAACTGAAGCCACCTGCCTGGCAAAAGTCAAAGCACTGCTATGGTTCAGCAAGACGGGGCAAGAGGGGACCACTTACGTTTGACTGGTCTCATATATCAGTAGTCCCCAAATGCAAGGGAGGAGAACTACTGCTGTCAAAAACGACGTGTAACCTAGAGCAGGGCTTAGCAACCCTTCAAAAGCATCTTCTTTTTCAAAGCAAAACTTTGAGTGCCTTTACATCAAGGATGCCAACCTGAATCTACCAACAGTAGCGGGAGCTCACCATTCCTAGCCTCTTCTGGATTTGATCCGAGCTTGGAAAACAGCGCGCACAGATCACGGAGGGCAAACAGGGCTCACCTGGGTGAGATCTTACAGGAGCTCCGCAGAAGCAAGGCGTTGGGAGCCACTGCTTCTCATAGATACACATCAGACAAGATTATTCAAATGTATCAAATGTGTTCATACATTTTAACAAGATGCAGGTGACAGAAGGAAATGATGACAAGCAAGCTGCCCTAACAAATGCTGCACATGTTTCCATCACCCTCACCACTGATACTACACAGCACATTTGTATAACAAAGTGGTAAAAACACATAGGCCTTGTGCTTATATGATTGTGGGGAGGAGCACAGAAAACAAGTCACTGAATTTGCTAGATACAGCCCTTGTTAGTTAAACACTACCATAAATAAGAGCCATGTTAACAAATTAACTCATGTTTTCTCCTACCTCACACCAGCAATAATTCTTCTTCCTTTCACCACTCTTTGCTAAAATTAAAACTGAACAAAAAAGAAAACGCTAAGATGATTGTGCAGATCACATTCTCACTACAGTAAGAATTAAGTAAAATCCCAGGAGTTTAAGCAACTGATTTAAACATGACAACAAATCTATAGACACTATAAACTCCAAAGTTTGCCGTACTTGCAACACTAGATTACAACTAAATGCCTGAAAGTTCTTGTGCCCTGCCTTTTGCCCATGTTTTTGGCACGTAACTCAGCTTCCCCAAGGCAGGGACTTGGTGTCCAGTTGTGAATCAGCTCTTGAACTACTTCAAATGTCTAGCATCAGGTTAAACAAAATCTCCCTACAAAGCAGCATCTCATCTGCTTTCCACATTCCTCCCCTTGATCACAAACTGTCACTACTATTTAGAGTCTATCACCATCTTGCAATCTAGGATTGGGAGGGAGGGGGGTGGTTGGGTTTTTTCCTTCTTCTCCATGGAACAAAGTTATTTTAGCTGGGTTTGTTTGTTTGTTAACACTCTTCACAGCAATAGAGCCTGTTCACATATCTTAACAGAGCAGTTTACAAGCAGAAGCACTGTCAGCAGTCTCCATTCCTTCACTCATCATGATCCTCAATCCTAAAGGAGCAGGTTGAGCAGATGAAGTGCAATTGCTAAGGTCATGCCTGGTACACTTGCAGGGAAATCACTGCAAGAGGAAAGTTATCCTCTTTTGTACATTATGAAGCGACGCTGGCATATTATCATGCTGGAGGCACGGAGCAAAAGTAGTGCCTTTTTGGTGGAGATCCACCAGTCACCTGCAAAATCTAAGAACTAACAGAGGGTTGAGGGAAAAGGCAGGTCATTTTTTCTGCAGTAGCAACCTTTACTATTTGCTGCCACTGACTGAAGAACAGTGTCAAAAAAAATGGGTTTAAAGGAAGAAAATGAATGTCACATGAAATCAATCATAACCGTTGGATTTAACAATCAGAAAAAAAAGTATTTGTAAAAATTACTCATAGTGGGGGTTTTCCAAGAAAAAGAAAACAAACAGTTATATTTCTATAGAGAAATGTTTTGGCCAGGTTCACTGCTAAAACTTTTTTTGCCAAAAGCAGAAAGCGTGACCCTGTGCGAGCTGTAATTTCATGGAAACTTGAAACCAATAGAAGTCAGTGCTACTACCAACAGTTTCACTGGCTACTGTGTTCATGTAACCACTATCTCATACCAGCATCACTCCCCAAATAATGACAACAAAAGCAATAAACAGAAAAGTGGTATCTCCCCATGCCCTCACCCTCCCCTTGCAATGGTTTCTACTAGGAAGCTGATTTCACTTGGAGGATGTAACAAATACATGGAGAATTCTGCAGATTCAGAAAGCTTCTGGGCAACAAACTGTTTCAAATTCCACATCTCAACTATAACTGAGCAATCTGAAATAGTGTCACAGACTTCAATGAGATTACTATAGTTTTAGGTCAATATACCAGCCTCGGTCATCAGATGCCAAGACTATGTCTAAATTAATTTGAAAAGTCAATTTGTGTTCTTCCAGCTTCTGATACTACTTGTGGTTTTATCCTATGGCCAACTTGCGCTGCTTGTAACAGAAACAGGAATGAGAAGCAGACCACATGAACCTTCACCCCAGACACCCAGTCTGGGCTGTATGCCTTCAACACAGATTATCATCTTGTTCCACATACATTCTGCAGATTGAACAAGGAAAACTGGTTCACGTGCTTCCTCTTCAGAATAGAGCAGAATCAGGTAAATTAATTTTTTTTTTTTTTTTTACAGGCGTTTCCTTTGGCAGCTAGACAAACAACATCCATGTGTCTAGTACAAATGCACAAGGAAACAGATTCACAATTCTCTCTCAGAACTTGGCACTACATATATTACAGTAATTCTTTTAGTCCTTGGACACAAAATCATTAGGTATGGGCTATTACTTGCATTATTGCTACATTACTAGATCGTTATAAAAAATAAAAGTTCTAATCAGCATGCACATTTATGAAGTGCAGTGGTTTGAAACTACCCCCTGCAACAGCCTAAGCACTAGCACTAACCAGAACGAGCAACTGGGTTTTCTTCTGAAGCAAACAAGGTTAAAATGAAAATCCTTTTTATGCAAGAGATCATGACTGACGGCACATGGATGAGACAGTGTTCAGACCCAAAGAACATCAAAGGATTTACAATGTCATTTATAACAGAACATTTTGCTAGCAGAGAGGCTGGTACACAGCAAAATACTACTACTGCAATGAGCCTCACAGGACTGACTGTATGGTGCACAGCCACAATGAGCTTTGTTATTCATCAGCGTTTGTTCAAAGTAGTTACACAGCAAGTTAATAATCGAGTAAGATTCAGGCATTGGGGGTTTTCTTCTTGGTTAGTTGTTTGTTTTTTTCCTGTTGCCGGTGTAACTTTTTTGATGCTAAACACAGTGAACTTTTTTTCCTGTACATCTGTCAGTGTTTGTATTCATTTCCCCTCATCTGTTTCTGATATTAATCACAGTATACTTACCTTTTTCTCACTTTTTACATCAATATTTTCACCTGTTTCTTTTTTATGTCAGTTTTGGCATGATTTTATATAATGGCCACAATATAACAACACAGATTTCTCCTCCACAAGGAATGGTACACATTCAGATGGATCAGGCTGAAGCATATACAGGGCTACACTGAAAACCGAAAATGGACGGGCAATAGTTACAAGTATATTTTTATGCTTTTAAAATGTCTCTCATCCATCTTCATCTGGAACAGCAGTTACATAAAGAGGCCATATGCAGACAGAACAGACCTTTTTTAAGGTCTTTCCCTCGTAATTTCCTTCTAGACATTTTTCAGAACACAGGTATGTAAGCATAACTGCATTGTATCAGACTTGCACTGGAGATCTAACACACTAAGCAGTCTCATGGCAAATCCTGAAGTGAACAATATGATCCCTATTTTATGAATAAATATGCTTCTAAATTATGACAATTAAGAGTATATTGCAATCCTCAGAAACATTACACAATTCACAACATTCAAAAGAAATTGCTTGAGCTGTAACTGAATTTATGAATGTCCCAAACCCCATTCCTGTGCAAAGCCAAAGCTCTTCCGTCAGTCTGACTTTGCAATGCCATGAGTACTCATGGGGTCACTTATGCCTCAGGAGGGAAGCAGGAACCGCAAGTGAAAGGCAGAAGTCTCTAAACTACCTCCCATCTTTCACAGTCCCAGTTCTGGCAGTTGACAGTGTAGTATGGACTCAAACCCAGCAGAACAGGGAGTTACGCTTTAAGCTCAGCAGAAACAGGCATACAACTGCCAAGCCCAAATGCTTCTACCTAATGAGGACTTGACAACAGAACAAAATTTTTCAGCCCAACCCTAGCCCTCAAACAGGTGTATAATTCTTAACGTGACCACAGACTTCAGTGAGTTCTGTGTTTTCAAATGGGCAAAATCTAGGCAAGAAAAAAAAAAAAATATCTGCAAGAAAAGCGCACCTCAGCTGCCTCACAGACCTCACCTGAGGGCCCCCGAAAGGTGGCTGTCACAACTCACAGAGGTAACCAACTGCCTAGGCTTGGTTTTGTTTTTAAAGACCTTTAATCACTTACAGGTGCTCTCAAAGCCCTTAACTACATCTCCCCAAATTCCAAAGCAATATGACAAATTGATGGTTTATATTTCAGTGGCATGATACCAGTATGTTGTATGAAAAATGACTGGAGCTTAATCTTTGGAAATTCCACTCACAAAGCAAACTTCAAACCACCGGCACCATTCTTCCTGATCTCTTTGCTTGCCCCATGTCCCTCGCTTTCAACTCTCAAGCTGATGTTTAACCAGTAGCCCTCAAATACTTCTTTGAAATTATGTTATTCAGACATCATATTTTTTACAGCTTTTATTTGTAGCCATAGTTCTGTTCCTTTAAGTAGTATCATTTCCTTGACTTCCATGCAGGTGTTAACAAATTTTAAAAATTAGTAGTACAGTGCTAGTCAGGTTCATGAGACCTGTAAGCCCTAATTCTATTTATATGAACATATATGGTGTTTATAAATATACTTTTTTTTTTAACTGACTTTTTTTTGGTACTTGAAGCAGCAAGAAAAACTAAATCTACTACTATTTGCACTAACAGTGGCATGAATTTTCTTTTTTTGAGATGTGCAAGATTAAAAAGTATAGACTTGTCCACTTGTATTCTTTTTTACGAACATGAAAGAGGTAGAGCTATGTCACTAGTGAGGAAAGTATCTATTAAGTTGTCAGTTATGGTATCATTTACCTTAATAATGTGTAGCAACTGCAAGCTCAAAAAGTGACAGATAACGCGAAGACATGTCACAGAACTGAAAGATAGAGTAGTAATTAGCACGGCATAAAAGAACGTGGAGATGAAAATGAGGAGGGAGAAAAATCCCTGAGAGATATATATATATATATATATGCAGTATAGATACTGCGTAACATAAAACTAGAAAGAATCATGGAAAGTTTTGTAACCATTGCTTTGCCACTGGATGAAGAACCTGCCCACTTATTTTTTGCCATAGACAAACACTTGCCTTTGGTTTTCTCAGGCCACTTACTAGTACAGATGGTGGTATTTGCACCCTCTCTGCAGCAAGGGAGCACAGAGGAACCAGTTTAAGTCCTCCATTTACTCCTGGAGAAGTCCAGCCACATTGTTCCATTGAATAAGAAAATATTTCTTGATAGCATGGTGTATTGAAGACATATGTATAATCATTCCTGGCTGGGAGTAGGAGTCCTTTCTTCCCTACATCTGCCTTTGAGGTGGAGGAATTGAACTGGTTTTCTTATGCAAGGTGACAGTCATATGAATGTATTCACAGTAACTCTCCGTTTTCAAAACTAACTTGAAGATTATGCAACACACAAGTATAAAAATACTATTATGTCTATTAACCTTATTATAATAACATTTTTGAAATGTGTGAATGACAGAAATAAAAGTAATAACTTGCCTTTGCAGGAACTTTTTAATGAAAGTTAAGAGGTAAGAATAATGGTCTGTCAGTGTTAGATTTCATCAGCCTCTAAGCTGTATCTTTCGTTAGAAAATGTAGTTGAAGTAGAATGAAATGTCAAACTGATAAAAAAATCTGACATCCCTTTTTTAAGAGAGCCGGAGGAAAAGATGACCACAACATTTACTTTCTACTGGAAGTAATGTAACAGTCCCACCCAATTTTAAATTATTAAAGATAATTACATTTTATTTTTTTTTAGCTTAAAACTACAACATTAAAAATTAGCTCCGTGCTAAGTTGAACAGTGAGACAGCAGGGCAATTCCCATCTCTTCTACACACTCCTAAGTAAACTGACAAAACTGTAATATTTAGGGGTAACAAGGAGAATACAAAATCTTACCTAGGTTTTATACAACATGCATTAGTTACAGTTAATAAAATGGACGTATGTTTAAACAGTGTTGGCTAGAGAGTGTAGAACACACTCAGCACTCAATATTCCAGTCTTAAGTCTTTAATATGAGTTAATTGACTTATGGACATACATCTGCAGATTCCCAACATATGAAGACAGATGAATTTGCTGGATCAGTATCTGCATAGATTATCTGCCATGCAAAGTGCCAAGCTGCCAGCTGCAGAAGATAAGCCTGTCAGAGGCAGCTCTTCTTGCATCAACAGTAGTTACAGGAAGCGTCATTCGTAATCCTTCATACTGGTTACCCTTTTTTACTAGAATCATTTTTGTTTTGTTTTGTTTTTATCCAAAAGGCTGCAGGGAGTACACTGGGATAACTTTTCAAATGGAGAAGAGGTGGGAATGCAAAAACAGAAGCATTGAGTATGTATTTCAAGTTGCAGGCAGTATCCTGTAAAAATCAAAATAACTTAAAAATTCTTCTTTATCTGCCAACTTATGGTGAATCACAGCACACACCTGCAGCTGGGAAAACCACATACAGAAAACCCAAAAACTGGATTGCTAGAAATGAATATTCAAGTATATGGTCTATGCATCGGTTACTCCAGTTCTCTCCAATGCATTACACTAGCTGCTCTAATCTTGTCATACTAGATGCAAATTTAGTGCTGCATCAATATAAAAGATGACCATAACCACATTAAAATCTGCTTGTACGTACTAAGATGGTAATGGAATTATCTGAGTAGGTGTACAGAAAAGATTTAATTTTTGAAAGGAAGTTATCTTCTCCCCACTAATGAGCTACCACCCTTATAGCAATCACCTTTAGAAATTAAAGCAATTACCTATTCAATTATTCAGTCACATTCACACTTTATTCTTATTTTTCCTTGAGCAGGATGGTGTTAATCTACTCCACATTCACGTATATTTTCCCCAGTAACAAATCAAGTACATATGGCACTCACTGCTTGCTCACCCCTACAGGGAACCACCATTGCATCACGCTATGAGGTCACACTGTAATATGACCATTTAAATTACCTCAGGATCAAAATAATTCTAACAAAATAAGTTAGACTAGGAGAAAAAGTGGGGGTTTTTTACCCACAGTATTTTTGAATCACATGGAGATCACAACTGCATGTGTGGGATTTGTAAAACACAGGCCAGACAGTTCAAGAAAAAAGGATATAAGCTTAAACAAAGCTGGGCAGAAAAAAAATTCAAAATCAGTCCAGCATTGTTACAATAATCCCACAGTACAAGGACGACAGTGGAGTAATGAAATGCAGAAGCAGAAAGGACCTGCCCATGACAGGAACTTTCTTAAGCTTTACTACTGATGAAAGCACTTTCCAGAATTATTTCTTGAGAGTGTATGTCATGCCCTTCCGCCCATCCTGAAGCCCATCTTCTATTCAGGCTAAGAAAAACTAGATTGCTACAGTTTTTAAACTCACACTGCAAAGACTTTATGCTACAGGGTCTTTAGCATCTAGGTAACCCTCTCACGCACCAGCCTGGACCGTGGCTACTGCACAAACACAAGCAGAGACATCTTCATATTCTTTCATTCCTATTTCAGCACCCTAGTGAGAGCTGCTGTATATCCATCAGCATGGTTTCCTTCTTTCTTCAAAGAGAAAGAATGTAAATATTTACTTCATATCTATAAAACAGGTCTATAAGCTCTAGGACAGAGAACCAAAAGAGAATATAGTAAGAAGTAAATTTTAACATACACCCCATGCATTAGTTAGAGGTAACACTAGACTTCATCAGTTGGAATTTCACAAACAGCTTAATACCCACAGTGTTCTCACTCAAAGGAGCCAGAGGTAGATACAACCAGACATGTAATAGCAGACTCCCACAACCACCTCAGTTCCTCCAAGAGATACTTATCGTACATGTGCCTATCTGCAAGAACTACTTTAATGAAAGCTCCTTTGGTCAGTCTTGAGGGAAAGACCTCCCTCTCAAATCCCCTCTCCTTTATTGCAGTGAATACCTTTCTCTAAAATATCAATTATGGCGCTTTTCCTCGCTCGGACTGATTGTGACTTAATTTACCATCCCAGGCACCTCTACAGGGCACACAATTACGTTCTTGTGTTCATGTTGCTATGACTTAATGCCTACATGCCAAAGCCGCAAACACCCAGTGCTCTGGGATTACCTGTATCCAAGAGCAGTCCTTCAAAATAACGGATGCTGTACATCATCCCAATGAAAGATCCATAAGGAACTGTCATTCAGAAAAGCACTTAATCTGAGGGGATAGAGATTTACTGTCCTTGTGTTTGAGGTACTGCTTACTGTGCTTGCCATATTTACCATGAAGACTAGTTCGCCTCCTTCTTTTATTGCTTCCTGTGTAGAAATGCGTCAAACCAACCCCTTCCCTTTTGTGGCAGGATGACAATCCAAGCAGCCCTGAGCACACTGACCAGGGGTAGAGAAGCCCTTGTTCTCCACAGCTCTAGGAGGAGAAAGGAACCCAGGCATTGCAGGAACAGCATATGAAATGAGCCCTATAACGATGGCAAAGAAATAGTTTCCTGGCTTTGGAAAACATTCCAAAATATTTTCTATTTTGTATCACAACAAAACCAAAACATTTCAAGATTTATTTTTAAAAAAATAACAAACAGAGAGCAAGACAACACAGCAGCTGACAGCAGGAAAACAGTTTTAGCAGGAAGGCAGTTCCAAAATAATTGGTTGGGCTATAAACAATTCAGATGGGACTGCAGATCCCACATATAAGGCTAATCTCTAGGATATGGGTTTGATGAGGATCTCTGTCTCAAATTATAACTTTCATCAGAGACCTGAGGAAATGCTCTTGACAAAAGGGTCATCAAGGCTAGCATACTTCACTGTACATTTTCAGAGTCAGTAAATCAGTGCTTCTAATAAAGCACAGCATGCTGAAAAAATTATAACCTGCTCTCACGCGAGAATTTCTGTGCTTCCTTCTAAGAAAAGGATAATTTGTGTCTGTGGAAATGGGCTTCCTCTGTCAGCGTGCATCCTTTAAATAGAACTTTGTTTCCATAGGTGCTGGAAGGTGCAAAAAAGCTGTAGGGTGTTATGCCTAGCATGACATAACACAAAAGCAGCTGAGGTTTTGTGAACTACAAAGCAAAGCATTCAAAATCTTGAATATTGAAATTAAAAATTTACATGGAATGACCTGTGAAAGTCATAGTGAAAGCTATAGATAATATGGTTTCCCAGACCCACAACAACATATAAATGAACTGGATAGCTCCCCCACTGTAATCACTACACTCCAGATGTGCCTTACAGATGAGTGAGCTCCAGTTTGACGTCATCCCCACCTTTCCTTGAGCCCACAGTCAAAAACAGCCACCACAAATGCACTATCTGCTAAAAATCCCAAAGCAGTAAAACCTATCACTGACAAAGTCTGACTTACTGCCCACCCGCCTGCACTCTTGGGTAACGGCTCAACCACCACAGTTAAAAACTGACAATGGAAAGAGTTACATAAAAATTGCAAGTGATATTAAAAATGTTTCTTGAGAAAGGAGGCCGTGTTTGCAAACAGGTAATTTAATTTCCTTGCACTGCCTTGTAAACCTAAATTTGTTAAATTAAAGTCAGATTTGTTTTCATGCTAGAATCCACTGGGAGGCTGATTATGCTGAAACACACTTCACTAAAGTGTTGGAGGAACAAAGAGGAATGCAAAGAATGTTTCAATATGTGGAAACTGCATATTAAGTAACTCCTTGATTTTCCTAAATGAATCCACTAAAATGAAGAATATTTCTTATAGAGCCAAATGAAGATTTAGCACAGAGAAATGAGTAACTGCAAGCAAAATTATAGCTCTTTAGCCAGCTCACTTTATGTTAATTTCATTGCTAAATTCTTTGAGGAGGATTTCTTATGCAAGAATTGTGTTGTTCTCCTTCAATAAGGCAGGTGCACTGAAATGGGATTTGGGACATTCATAAATTCAGTTACAGTTACGGGTCCATGCTGTGGACCATGCACAAGTCCCAGCTAAATTCTTGTCTTCATTCCCACAATGATTTGCTATTCTCTTCTGTCAGTTCACATCCCATGAAACTTTTATACCAGTTTCATCCATGTATATAAACTATCAAAAAATTAGGAAAACAAGAACAAGAAAGTTCATTTGATTCAATGACTGTGTTCATCATCACATTAAGAAATGAGTTATTCTACTTGTAGGTATCAATCATCTGAAATCAAAATGATGAACCTAGATAATGACACATCAATATTCAAATGACTAAATTACGGAGATTTCTTCCTAAATGAACTTCAAGTATAAACAGAAGCAACAACTACATGTTTCTCTTGTGCTATGGTCTTCTCTAGCATAAAGGTACTTGAGGTTCTGCCATTAAAGTACCAGGGAACAGCAGGACCATCTTAGCATCTGTTCTCAAAAAGTTCCACGTGGAAATCCACACTAAATCAGGTGGCCTGAAAAATCTAAATGAAGGCACAAGCCAAGAGCAGTACGGTCCCTGAAAGTGAGAAGATGTCTAATCATTGCACAGAATGGTCCTTTGCACTTTTGGTCTGAATGATAGCAACATTTTTCCTTCAGAGAACCAGCACTGATTCCCACCCCAAATCAGTTCAGGACACTCAAGGCTATCATGAGACACTGTCTCTTCATAAACCGGCAATCCAGTTGACTGCAGGTTTTGGGATGCTTTTGATGCACAGGACATAGCATGAGACTGAAAGGAGCCCACTGTGTCATCAAGTCTAGACCCTCACTGCCAGAGGTCAGCTTGCACTACAACAGCACAAAGTTTTGACTTACTCCACATACTCATACATATCTCAAGATAAACAATATTGCCTGGCAGCCTCTAATAGCTGGTAGACCTGACAGTAGAAGACCCCTGATGACAACTGCATTGCAGCACATGAGGAAAACAAATCAGCTGTGAAATCACCACCATGCTACACCACTGTGTGTTGGCGACTTTGTTAGGAAATGTCAAAGGAATCCTAGACTCTTAAGTGCTACAGGAGTAAATCCCCACAAGATCCTCTGCCAATCAGACTCAGGGGAAAATTTTCTTGCTGATCCCAATACATTAATATTATACTTCAATTCTGAGTGAGAAAAATATAACATGTAAGCACCTAGAACACTTTAATAACACTGCAGTAATGCATTCTCGCCTATAACCTGGGCGGAGCTACAGTCAGTTTTCACAATATGATCAAACACATCCTGACTGGAGCCCCTTTCCCATCCCTCCCGCCCACATAGACACACCAGGAAATAAAAAAAAAAAAAAAAAAATCTTTCCTGATCTCTTAAGCACATACCAAAATCACACCTAAATCAAGGTGCATGCATAATAATCCCACATGATATCAAAGTTGCTCATGAATGAAAAATTCAATAAATATCTTTGGTTGATTTCTATAAATGTGAGGGTTTGGGTTTAGTTTGAATACAGTACATTTTGAAATACTTTTCTTGGAAAATTGGACAAAAGTCATCTCAAGAAATGTTTCTGGAGGTTCAATTAAGAAAATAGCAGGGACATCTCATCCCCATGGAGTTGCAAGAGTTTAAGCTGAGGGTATTTACTTTCGGAAGTTTTCTACATTATAAATGAATTAACAGGCAAATGGCACAATCATTAACTCACTGGAATTCTGCACTGCTTGGGTACTTCCAACAAGTCTGAAAGCCTGCCCTTCGGAATCTTGTCATAGAAGACGGATTTCACTCAAATGGCCCCATCTGTAACTTTTCATTTGTTTGGTTGCAGCTTGAACTCAAAGAACACCTACGGCACATTTTCATCAGAATACCTTGCTAAGCAATCTAAGAGATGAAAGAGATAAGGAAGATAATGCTTCAAATCTTACACTGGGCAGAGAATCTGACCCAACCAAAATGAAAATCTGGCAGATCTGTTCAAGTTAAAAGATGGGAGTAAAATATTCCCCTGCTCCCTTCACCCAAGCAGCTGCAGAGTTATTTGGCAGAGAGAATTTTTCTTTTCCTGTCATTTGCTGTTTTCCAGGGTTTGGCCATCTGTCCACTGTTTGGTCCCTCTGAATGAGAAACCAGTTTAGAAGCATAGAGTCATTTTCACAACTGTTGTCTTGCAGGGCAGATAAGGATAGAAAGGGATGATTAAAGCTTTTGCTAGTTAACAGTAACATAAAGCAGGAAAGGGGAAAAAAGAGCTGATCTGAGTCTTGCGAGACAAAAGCTGGTTTCAAACTACTGCCATCCATAATTAGTCTATCTGGAGGAATGGAATCTATGCCACACTTGGCAGCACAGCAGTTCAGTTTTATATTTAAAGTACCTGGGTCTATCAAAATCCTGTCATTTCAAGCACACTTCCAGTGAGAGCAGGTGAGTAATACAGATGGTGCGCACAGCTACAGAGGACAGACCTCCACCTTTTCATAAAGAGGCACTTGGTGCTCATACCTCCCGCAGCACTCTCCTCTTTCAGATGCAATTCAATATGCTTGCACCTAGTGTAAAGCTATTATTTCCTCCTCCTTTATTTTCTTTTCTCTCTTGAGAGTTCCATCAATATCAGTTGAGACACTTATCAAATACAGTAGGGAAGGATAATACAAGTTTTCTGATAAGGCAGTAGTCACATGGTCTGTATCAGAATGGTCTCTGGATCACAAGTGTAGCGTACTAGTATTAAGGAAAAAAGTAATTTCATTTGACTAGAATGAAGAGCTGTGCTTTTCAAAAACACATGGAAAACATAAAACACAAAACCCTGTTCAAAAACTCATGCTTTTCAGAAACATGTAATTAATTTAACAATAAAATCTGTGAGTTGCCAGCATTACCTGACCAGACTATGTGTCTTTATAAATTGAAAGTAAACATCTATTGTCTGGTAAGTGGCACAGCATCCGAAAGATATGCAGGTATGACATATATATAAGTGTTAGGAACTGCAGGAACTTGTTCCTGAAATGTGCTAGCCCTAAAGGAGCCCTGCTGCCTTCCCCCGGGCAATACAAGAAGGGCACACAAAAAATGAGGCAAGGAACCTGTAGCGCTGAGTGCTCACCCAACAGCAGAGAGCTTTCTCC
>JAVJGI010000003.1:6903213-7012219 GCA_035590275.1 Ibycter americanus | reverse complement strand
TGACAGGGGGCTGCAGGCAGGGGGGTCGGTCTCCTCTGCCAGATGAGAAGTGACAGGACAAGAGGAAACGGCCTCAAGTTGCACCAGGGGAGGTTTAGATTGGGTATTGGGAAAAATTTCTTCACTGAAAGGGTGGTCAAGCTTTGGAACAACGCTGCCCAGGCAGGTGGTGGAGTCACCATCCCTGGAGGTGTTTAAAAAACACATAGATGTGGCGCTTAGGGACATGGTTTAGTGGTGGACTTGGCAATGCTGGGTTAACAGTTGCACTTGATGATCTCAAGGGGTCCTTTCCAATCTAAATGATTCTTTGATTCTATACATTCCAAAAAACATCCATGTCTCTCACGTTTCCCCCAAAGCTCAACGCCCCCATTTTTCCTCAGAAAAGGACCCTTCTGAGATGCAAAACATGCATTCTGACACCAGACTCTACCACTCATTTTTCCTCGACCCCCTCAGACTGGCATCCTAATCATCCCTTCAGATCTGCACCTACACATTGGAAAAATCATACTTCTTAATATCAATGGGATGATGCAAGTGTAAGTTCAGCATTTGTACCATGCTGAAACTCCAAGGCCATAAGGAAGTTGCACCCCAAAGAGTACACAATGAAAAGAAATGTGTAAGACCTATCTCAAAGGAACAATACGCTCACAGAAAGCACTTCCAAATGCTCTCTATTAATGCAGAGAATTGCTACCAATAATGACATTTCTGTTGGCATTGTAAAGCTATTTTAAAAGTAGACCATTTTATACACACAGATATTAGACTATAATCAAGCGAATGCCAGTAATACTTTAGTGTGACAAAATCAATCACAGGATCCAACACCTCAGGTAATCGTTCTGTTAACTCAAATTGGAAGAATTCAGTGGCCACACTTTTCTTAAACTTAGTCTCACTAAACCACAGGAATATGCAAAGCATCTTGTAATGCACAGTGAAAATAACTTTTATAAATATGAGAAGAGCAAGACGAAAAACAGGTAGAGCAAGAAATTATGCAGGTGAGATCACAAAGCACTGATGGAACTATACAGAAGAGCCTGCCTACCATCCATCTGCAGCAGGCCTAATCCCAGATAGTAGTATCTCAGTTTTATTAATAGTAAATTCCCCTCACACTTAAAAAAATTATAGAAGTAAATTAAAAATGTAACTCTATCTAACGTCTCTATATACACACATATACCATATATGCATTGTAAAAAGAGACTGCTGATGACAAAGAGAGCCATGAGAGATTCACAACACAGAGCGAGGTGAATCACTTTACAAAATATACTTAAGAAAGCTCAACAGGGAATACATAGAGTGGTGGGTAATTGCTTGTTCCCTCAATAGTGCTGCATTTAGAAATGAACAGTGGTAATAACATTCATAATGAAAATCCCTTAACTGTTTAGAGACTGCAAGTCTAGGCACACTATACACTGACTACTGTATTAGCGATTCTTCATAGGACAAGGAATTTCCAAGCAATTTCCAAGCACAATTTTTGTTAGCAATGCTACAGTATTTAATCACTTAATGGCTGTTTTCACGTCCTCTAAACAGTCAAATCAGTCTGAAAAAAAAAATTATACAGAAAAGTTACAGTAATCACACAAATTCATTCACCATCAATTTTGTCTCAACTGATCAAATTGATCAGTTGTGAAGTTTGGGCTACTACTGAAGTCACTGGGCAGATTTAAGGTAACACTAATACTGAGACAAGGAGAGATTGCAAGTACATTTGCAGACTTTTCTGCAAATTCTTATCTTTACTTTGGAAAAAAACCCACACAGATAACATGCAATTCTTTGAATTCAGCCTAGACAACTAATTTCTTCCCATTCCACATTCCTACAAAGGAATGCCACCTTAACTTACCTGCTGTAGAAAGTAGAACTTGCTGTTAATCACAAGCTTTCCTCATCATTTGAAATTAACAGGCAAACCACTTTTTTTCACTTAGTCAAAACCTTATTTCAGTACGGAAGCTGGGTAAGGTTTTGAAATGGTTCCCCCTTTCCAGTCTGATTTAAAGCTCACTGCAGTCAAAATTAGCTTTTCTGTTGACTTCAACAGAACATAGGTTAGGACCTTCTACCTTGCTCCATTCCAGGCAGCATGAAGATTTTAACCAGGTCCCTGGGAGTTATTTCCAAAAATACCACAGCATAGTGCCTTGCAGAGGAAGAAGGGAGGGGAAGGGAAGAGGAAAGCAAAGCTATTTAGATCAACCAATCAGCTATACCTTGCCTCCTCGTATAGAGAAAACAGATATGGCATCAAGTAGTTATTTTGTAAGGCTGAGGGGAAAAAACTTCCACATTAAACGTGCACTGACTGTCATTCAGAATTCGGCACCTCACCATCCACTCCATTTCAAATGTGGCCATAGGCTCATTTACTAGTGCCCGGGAAAAGGCTCAGCAGCTACCTGCCCATACAGGTCCTTCTCAGCAACAGCAGCACAGCTTTCTGCCACCCTACCTGAAAAACCTGTATCCCACCCAACTTAAAATTCGTTGTACTTCCCTTGCCAAAGCCATATTTTATATCTCAGGATTCTGAAGCATGAGTTACATTATGATGGTCACATCACTCTATCCTAGTACAAATAACATATATTCTGATAAATCAGGATATTCCCTCACAGCATGAGAAAGATTTGCACAAAGACACACCTGGCACTCTGAAATACCCCATTTACTCGGTTGTCGCAGAATACTGCACTGGGATGTTCACACAGATTTTCCTGCTCAGATTCAGACGCGATGCTGTCATGCCAACCAAGAACTTAGACAAATTCATAATTTTAATTCCAAGGTTAGCACAGGCAGCAAATGCTCAGGTCCAACTCTACTTTCCAATAAAGATACACCTAATCATTTCATTCTCCCAACTTTTTGTTTTTAAGGATTTTTTCTATATGTTAAAGGCAAAATAGTAAGAAGGACATTGCAATGGCTTTCATCATTCAGAAGAATAAAAAAACCAACTTAGCAATAAGTAAGACATGTTTCTCACTATCAACTGCACAAGGATTTCACCATTAAGTATGAAAACTACTCAACTGATTGCAATTTTGAAATGAAAAAAACGACAACTCCCTGAAAAATGTTGGGAACAGTATCCTAACACATTATTTTAACAAACAACAGAATCTCCATGTGTCACATAGTTCCAAAGTGCTGCAGCTGCAACAGGGTGTTGCCCAGTAATCAGGTCACTGTTGAATCAGATACAGGGAAGATGATAAAAATTGAGTTCTGTCTCATAGTCCCACTATCGCCCACTGAAAAAGCTATTTCTGTACAAAATCACAGCAATGATAATGAGGCCAGACCCTTTACTCTTCAAATTACATTATCAAATTAAGTAAGCCTTACTGGTCTATTTTAAACATGGGGGAAATATGACAAGTATACCCACTAAAGGTCAACACTGTTAATTACAGACTCAAGAGCCATGTCAATTAGGCCCAGACTCTGGTGACACAAATTTGTTCCAGTACAACTACTTGAGCTAGGGTGTAAGTACTAAGCTGGGGGTAACGTTTATGGCTCTCTAGTTTTCAGTCCAGTACTCCATGTCCAAGCGAACACTCAAAGACAAAATGTCTAGGCAAGCAGCAGATTAGCATAGTAGGTTTTGAGATACTACATCTGTTTCAGAGACAGCACAACTTTCTCTCCTTACTTTGCATGTACTTTTAAGCCTACATAAAAGTTTTAGATAAGCCAAGGCTCCATGTGTGCACACTGGGAAGAAGTCTGCAGCCTAAGTCAACAGGATTAAAAAAAAAAAAAAAATATCTATCATCCAGGACTAGCTGTACACGATGATATATTGCTATTTCCTTTATCATACTTTGAAAATCACCATTTCAGTCCCTCATGTAAATGTATTTTGATTCTCATTTATCAAACAGCAGCAATGTCCTCTTCTGCTAAACTGTCCAATGTCCAGTGGCTATTAGCTTTCCCCACAGCATACTGAACAACTAAGTGTGTATACTCCAAAAGATTTAATCACAAGAAGGATAAAGTGTTTACCTCTGACATTATCACGATAAGACTGGTTTACATTACAATACCATCACCACTTTGAACTACAGTAAATGGATAATTTTGCTTTTACAGGTCGTTTTCTCCTTAAGATTTTTACGGACAAGATCTAGAACAAAACAGATTAATTGCAGTAGAAATGATAGGATGGTGAGTACCAAAAAAATATTTAATTTTAAAGCAGATGTAATTTCAAAGATTTGGGGATAGAGGTCTAAGTCTTATCTCAGTCTTTCTGTGTAAATAAAGGTAATACTGTGGTTTTAATGGTCATTATAAAGCATCTTGAAATAATTTTCATTAGCATAATACTAAGCTGCTATCAATATGTTTTTCAATAAACATCTCTCTCATATTCATTCTTTCCATCTTAGAGGCATTTAGATTATTTCCTTCAATAAAACAATTTCATTTAAAGGATTTTATCCACATTTCACAGTCTGCTCATGACCTACTTCTTTTTATTTGAACTAAAACCAATCATACCTCCCATGCATTTTACAGAATAATAAGATCAGGAACAGCATATTAGAGAGAATGGAAAAATACCACAGAAGATGCTTCCACACTGCTTCAAACCACCATGAAACAACTCCATCCACAAGTCTGAAATACTAAATTTCAGCTTTGGTGGTATTCATAGCTACCCTGTACCCCTACCCAAGGGCATGTCTACTCCAAACACTGTAACAGTGATGCCTGTGTTGATATATTAACATAATGCAGCAGACTGCAGTGCAAAAAAACACAGCCTGAGTTTTTTAAAAAACTGCATCGCTTAACACAGAACCATGCCTAAGCAAATAAGCCCAGCATCCACAGGAGAGTGGAAAACACTTTGTAAATACCATTACTTGTAGTCAAAATGAAGAAGGCAGAGCCCTGTTAGCCTTGTGCAGTCCTGCACCATGTTATCAGCACTCCTCCCAAGCCCAGCTTTTCATTTCTGGCTCCATCACTCCCCAGCAGCACCTGCCCCAACTCTCTGCCCCAGCTTCTTGTGCCGAGCATCAACAAGCCCAAAGAGATTTAGTCTTGCTTATTAACTTGACATCATTTCAGTAACATTCTGTGAGACCTAGGCCAGATTTTTAATAGTACTTAAAATCAAAGAGATCAATGCACTTCAGAAAGTCTCAGTAAAAAATTATCAGCATTATTAACCAAGCTGAAGGGTATAAAAAAAAAAAAAAAAAAAAAAAAATCTGTGGATTCTGAAATTCTTCCATTTTCCAAAGGGCTTGGTTGCCAGGAAAATTAATCCTGGGGTTGCAGTCTATTAAAGAAAAAGACAAGACTAAAATCTTGCAAGGTATGAAACAGCATTTCCCAGTAGGGTATACTGTAACAGCAGTTTCACTGTTAAATATTTAAGCAAAATAAATTATGCAAGTTTGCTAGGAAGAGTAGAAAAGATGTGACAAGTGCAGTTTATAACACAGTGGTTTTTTACAAAAATATTTTAAATGGGCAAGTCCAACTGAGCACCTTAGTTTCAGCAGTATCAATATACAGCATATAGATATATATGCCAATAAAGATCTGTCACTTTCAAAATTTTCTGGGATCTCCTTATTAACTGATTTATAAAATACTGACTTTTTTTTAAGCATGCCTTTGTTTCTTTAAAGTGTACACAATAGAAAGCATGAAATTTTAGATACAGACTTTGTCAAGTTGATCAGAAAAAATGTCCAGTTTGTTGGTGATGAGCACCATACCTGGTTTGCACTGACAGTCTGAAAAGTTATTTTATGTGCTGAACCCTATTGAAAGGCTGTCCAAACTCTAGACCTTTTATTATCTTTAAAAAGAACTATCAGACATTTAATCATCATTGCTTACATTTTCAAGGCCAAAATGCAGGTATTTAAGGCTCTTTAAAACTTTTTGCTCATGAAAAGTCTAACTACCAGCCTTTAAGCACTATGGTGATACAAGCTACTGTGCATTACCACAGTGGACTGAATGATTTATTAACACCCCAGGCTCTCTTTTTTCTGTCCTGTACCTGGCCACAGCAGAATCTGTACCGGATCACAAATCATAATGACCTGTGACCAAAACCCAAGGGCAAACCTGCCACTTTTAAAGATACATACATGATTAATAACTGAAAAAGGAAAGAAATGCATGCGTTATTTGCTATATTAAATCATCGATTAAAGAGTGTTCTATTTCAGGTTACGACAAGTAAAATCACAGAGGAATGCAAAAATCTTAGTCTGATATTTCTGCCAATGCAGTACAGAATGACAGCCCGTGGACCAGCAAATTCAACATCACCACTTGTGTTCCCATTTTCACTATGCCAAAAGAACAAATCCTTCACTCTCCTTAACAAATGTCTTTTCTTGCTAAGCAAAACAGAAATTTTAACAAGAAAAGTAATAATTGGTTTAACAAGAAATTAAGTATGAAAGTAAGAAATTAAGTATGAGATGTCCTGGTTTAGGCTGGGATAGAGTTAATTCTTCTACCCAGTAGCTGGTACAGTGCTGTGGCTTTGGATTTAGTATGAGAATAACGTTGATAACATTGACATTTTAGTTGTTGCTAAACAGTACTTACCCTAAGTCAAGGACTTTTCAGTTTCCCATGCTCTACCAGTGAGCAGGTGCACAAGAAGCTGACAGGGAGCAGAGCCAGGACAGCTGACCCAAACTAGCCAAAGGGATAATCCATACCATAAGATGCCATGCTCAGTATATAAACTGGGGTGAGTTGGCTGGGGGGGTAATAACTGCCTGGGGACTGGCTGGGCATCGGTCAGCAGATGGTGAGAAATTATATCGTGCATCACTTCTTCTTGAGTTTTATTCTTCTTTCTCTTTTTGTTATCTCCCTTTTCATAACAATTATTATTATTAGTAGTAGTACATTTTACTTTATTTCAGTTATCAAAATGGTTTTGTCTGAACTCATGAGTTTTACCTTTTTCCAGTTATCCTCCCCATCCCACCGGGGGGTGGCAGAGTGGGGAATGAACAAGCATGGTCCTTATTTGCCAGCTGGGGTTAAACCACGACATAAGGTAAAAACATTAATCATCTTAAATTGGATGTCACCTTTTGGCAGTGCAAAGAATACAATGCTCTCCATCTCTATATCATTTTTAGCAGTATTTAGCTTGATTTTTGTCAGGAAAAGTGAACTGATGTGCTGTATCTAACACTCAAGGAGCACCTCTTACCATTTCAGAACTGTGTAGATGAGACAACTATGCTGCTTGAAGAAGTTATATCAAGAGCAAGTGTTCTTTATTTCACTGCATGTCATTTCTTAGCAGATTCTACAGTACTAGTATAAAATAGTACATTCAAACCATTTTTAAAATTTGATAGTGTTCACAATTATTTGTGAATTATTTCTTCCTTTGTTACAGTTAATACAGACAGAACAACACAGAGTTACATTAATAGATTTTTATACTGTGGTACGCTATGAGGATACCTACAAAGCTGTACTACTTTTATACTAAAAGCTTGAGCTTTTGATTCAAACTGGCAAGTTTAAATGTTTCAAAACCACACAACTCCCATGAAAACATGATAGGTACAAAAATAAGAATGGCTTCCATTTTTAATCAGTTCTGTTTCGATGATAACTGACAACAGTCTTTTACCACCACTGCAAATGATAACAGGGTACTTGCTGGGCCACCTCATTACAGTTTTCTCCAAACTCAGCACAGGCTACCTTTGACAATAAATTGTACAGCTCACATCCTACCGTTCACAGGCAGGGACTGGGGGGAGCAGCATTTACACAGAACAGAAGATGCATGAGCTGTCGCTCCACTAATCAGTACACGAACATCATATTAATCAAAAGATCAGCAACAAGGCAAAACATCAAGACAAGGATCCAGATGGTAACTTGGCAAAATTTCCAAAATACATTACCTGTTTACAGGCTCATACTGCAATTTTATACTCAGACACACAATTCAGGAAAGACAGGTATATAATTCTATGCCAAGATAGGCTAAAAAAAAGTATTTCAGGGAAAATTCTTCTTTTTCCTGAAAGTAGAAAAATACACATGCAGAACAGTGGATTTGTACTTGCCAGTCCTTTCTTCTGCACTACCCTCAGCCCTTCTGCTCCGGGAAAAAAAATCGATTTGATCATATTGTGTGCCCTCACCAATCAAGCACTAAGAGATTAAGGCTGTCAGATACCTTTGTTTTCTAAAAGAGCACCACCACCTCTCCATATTAACTAACCTCAGCCCCAACTGTAATCCCAGAACAGTAAATGTATGTAAGAAAAGCAGGGAAAAATGAGTAATGTGGTACAGAACAAAATGGGCAGGACAAATGCAAATATAAATCACTAACGACCTACTCTCAATCCCCTCGAACTTTCTACAGGGTCGTTGAAGGGAAGATGATAAGAAGAAAAAAAGGGGGGAAATCCCTACCCAGTCACATGACTTCAGGACCCTCTTTCCCCAGGATAGCTACGTGGTTGGGACGCATCCCACTCCTCGAAACACAAAGGATGTTCACCTTTGCAGAGTCATGTCACCACCCAGGAAAAATCAAGTCACTGTAAGGTTCTGTGTCCTCTAAAATTTTGCGTGATAATGCCAGTCAGCTCAGAAACACTGCAAAGCTGCTACGTCTTCTTCAGCTACTACTTCATCTTCAGTAAACTCATGAGCATGCCACACCACCTCATCAGCTCCACATGAAGCTGCATCCTCTGAGCACCGTCCTCTTTCAGAAGCATCTTCCTGTTTCTCAGAAGTGATTTTCAGTTAATCCTACCTACTTCAGAGAGACAAGGTCAAACTCACCTTTTGCAGCCATGACTTCCCAAGATAGTGATAATCCATCAAAAAGAGATAGTTCTGATTTCAAAGGACTGAAGTTTCAAAGTGCTAGCTTAAGTCGGCAAAATTCAGTCCCAGGTGGGACACAACCAAGCTAAGCCAAATTAGGAAGCTAAGCTGGAAATCCATCCCCCTGCCCCCAGATGAAAAGGGAAAAAAATAGAGAGCGTACAGGAAAGGACATGCAAATGAAATAGCTTCTCAACTGAGATCTGTTTCCTGATGTTTTCTATGCTTACCTCTGCGAAGTAGTGCATGAGATTCATTCTACTCTGATCATTTGTGCCTGATAATTTAAAGATTGTCACCATGATGGCAGAAGGTCCCACTGGAAAGAGATCTCAGGCTCAGCTAGCAATTACTGGGCTTTTTTGTAAATGTTGAGAAAGTCACCTACTGCCTTTCCCACCCTTTGCACCACTTTAACACAGTGCAGAAACATAGTGTAGGTAAAGACAAATAGCTTTCAAAATAACCATACTCATATGTTGTGGGAGTTGTAATTACTTACTCATTGATACCTTAGACAGGATATTCAGAAAAATAATGTTCAAGAGAAAAGAAGTCCTCTGTTTCCATTCACTCAGTGGAAACGGATGAAGTTTCAAAGTGCTGAGAAACAATGCCTTTACAACCAAACACTTCTCAAACATTTTGCTTTGATCGAGAATGCTGAAATTTCATTCATCCCTCTGAAAATCTGATTTCTTGTATGTAAGCTTGTCTCTTGAAATTTGTTCTATCTGTCCTAAGGCTCATACAAACTTATGTGTTGCAGTCGAATAAATTGCTTATAGTATACTATGATAACAGTACTTTCTCTTAAATTTAAATAAAAATTGAATATGTAATTTTAGGGTACTTTTCCCACATTTACACTGACTAGCCATTCTGTTAGATAAATTCATTAGTCTGCAAGATTGCTCTAATTGTGCTTTTCTGAACTATCTGTGTGAATGACTAATACTAAAACCAGTACTACAAAACTGGCCTTAGCACTTGGCTTGATTTCCCATGGCCAATATCAATACAGTTTCAGAAAGATATCAAAGCAAAAACTAGACACACTAACATTCTACCTTTCAATTCAAATAAAATATTAAAGATTCACCTTATTTACTTAATCAGAAAAGACTGAAGTAATTAGGTTAATATAATAAATACAATATAGCATAAAAGCTTGGTGGCTTTCTGACTATTATTTGAGAAATTTTGCTACCTGAAAAATATGTCTTTATATTCAGGATACTTAATGCAGGTCCAGCACAAATGGGAAGACAGAGCTGCACACGCTCTGCACCTGTAGATCAGGTTCCCAAATGCCCCCAAGCAAAGTAGTTGACACCAATAAATAGTAGTTGCTTTAGAAAAAAAGAAACTATTTCTCCTCCTAAACAGCTATCAAAAATTATGTATGTATACATATGATATTATTCTGATCAAAATTGTTATGTGTATGAAAGGCCAAGTCTCTCCTGCACTAAAACAGCTGAAAAACGCAAATGGAACCTTTATATGGAACAATTTACTCACATACTGAGTTGAAGCATCTTTTTTGTACTGCCCTCATTTTCTTACTTTACACAAATGAATATACACTTCAGACAAGCTACAATATACAGTCACCCTGGAGAAGCACACGCAACTCAAAAGACAACAAAACACCAGTAGCCGGTGTGTCCACAATGAAAATACCCTTTGCACTGTTTTTTGCAATCTCCCTTCTAGTATCTCATCTCTCAGAGAAAATCATCTTGCGGGCAAAGTAGTTTCAGTCTCTTGTGCTGCTGAAGAAGGGGTCACAGTTAGGTCCTATTAACTTGAAATTGCCTGTTTTCTATTTCAGAAACTGACATACAGGACTTAGTCCAGCACCATGCTGCCAAAATGTTCAAGGAGTGGAAGAACATGACACACGAAAAGAAGCTGAGAGAGTTGGGTTTGGTCAAACTTCAGAAGAGAAGGACGAGGGGAAGAAACGTGCAGGAAATACACCCAAGTGCTGTCATTCGCAGTCCTTGTCCTGACTAGAAAAATAAACTTAACATGCGGCTTCTACACAAACTCTATCAATGACCTCAAATCTCAATGCTGCAATGACTGTTTTTATAGTTATGATTTTTGTAAGACTTGAGATTTGCATACAACTTTCAGAAGTGCTGACCTAATTTAAAAGCTTAAGAATCATCATTAGAAGTGACTGCAAAACTTGGAAATTCATTAAGAGATGCTGGAGATCTTCACAGATCATCAACATACATTTACAGATTAGTCTTTACTTAAAATACACAAATCTTAGTTTTTCAAAGTCTTGATTATTTGGGTTTCTTCTCCTGTTCTCTTTTTGTGTTTCTAACTCCTGAAGAGTCGAAATCTCAAATCCTTTATAATTCAAACGATGTAGAGTGTGCCAGTTACAAAATTAGTCTGTCATTTGCAAAGGCTTAGCTCAAAAATAAAAAAACGCAGCATGTGCAATTAATTCATTTAAAGAGGGGGTTTGCAGAAACGAAAGTTACCACAAGATTGGAGAACGTTTTATATTGATTTGAGTTTAAAAGGATAACAAGAATAAATAATCCTGTGAACAGTTATTAGTACACAGTAATCACCACTAATGAGGAATCATTAGAAAATGCATTCTAACATCTTGAGGGATCTCAAGCACGTAACTCCATGAACAGAAGGAAGGAGGTACGAATTTATGGAATATGGATATTGACAGGAACGGGAAAAGTTTACCCATCTCAATAACAGATTTCTCTTCATAGAATAATTAGACCGTTTCCATCTCTTTTATCTTTAATTTTACATTTCAGATATTATTTTAGGACAGTTTGTCTACTGAAAATACCGTAAACAGAAACACATGCCTTTGCAGGCTCTGTCATTTATTAGCTTTTACGTACATAGCAGAATTTCAGCATACTAAGCAACTGCAACCAACATTTGTACAAATCAGATCAATGTTGCCTTAAGGTAAAAGTAACTGATCAACTCCAAAATCTGCACTGAATTGCAATGCAACGCAAGCAGCTTTTATGCACTATCCTTTATATTGTGTTATGCCCTGGGAGGGTTGTATGTCAAAATGCACTTGGGTTAATTAAAACCAAGGTCAAATGAACAGTGTTTCTAGTTTATTTTATAAGTAGGTATTACATCAAATTTCCTAATATCAGCAAGTTGGGGGTCTAAATTTGAGCTGCAAAATTAGTTCTGAACTTCAGTTAATTTAATAAGGGTCATGGAAAGGTTAATATCTATGTAAAGGAATAAGAAAGTACTAGTGGGTCCTACGCTTTCTCCTGAACTTCCTATACTGTGTCTGAGGGTTCACATCTTCCTTAGCACATTGTTCTTTTTCTTTCATTTGTAGTAAGAATTGCAGACAGTTAACAGGAAAAATCCATTTACAGAAATGCGTGCCATATACACAGACCAAAAATTAAAGTATTTACAGGTTTTCTTATCTTACCAGTATTCTCGCAAAAATTAGCAAGCAGGAGGAAAGGAGTGCTCCAACAACTGTGTAACGTAAACTGACTGGCGTATTTTTCTTTCCAAGGTATACTCTAGAGCCTGGTTTAAGCCTGGCTTTATTTCTTATTCTGGGAATAAGAACCTGCAACTCAAATGAAGGTAGGCGAAGCTCTTCAATGTTCTGATTGCTGCGGGCATCATGCCAGCTTTGCTGTGTAGGAGACAGTCACATTCCTATGGAAACAGCACTGAATATACCAGAGAACTAATGACCTTCAGAACTTGGGGAAAATGTCTCTCCCTGAATAAATTTTACTTAGAGTACCCTAGATTCTACAGACAAGTCAATTTAAATCTCGGGTTTGCCATGGATATGCTCCAAATCACCTCAGTTTTGATAGATTTGTACCAAACCCCATCAACTTGCTTCACAACCACAATTTTGAAAGCTTGATCCAGGCAGTATTTGTGTAGTACATTTAATGCTTTTCTTGTATCGTTTACATTAGTGATCTCCAGTCAAAATCTCAGGAGTGGCTGCAATTACATAGATGTAACTAAAACAAGCCTGAAGTTTTCTGAGGCCCCTGAATATGAGAGACCTTAAAAATTACTTGCTTTTAAATTAGAGACCTAATTAGAGAAGGAAAAGGATGATGGCCTCTGCTGCTTTTCTAACTAAGGCTTGGTTTATTAGCATTAATGAATGATACTTAACCCAGACATCCACAGAAAGATAAAACCAATATATTTTTCTGAGAGAATGCCCTTTAGTGACCTCTGCTGTAAAGAACTTCAGATCTTTAACTTAAAAATCTGTAATTATAAAAATAATGGTCCTTCAAGGTCTAAAAACCTGACCAATTTATTACATTTGTCACAAGGAAATGTTCATGCTACACTAAAGACTCACAGTACAAAACAATCCTCCAGCTGTGTCCACCAAATTCATGGGAAGTCACAGGGCTCATGGTTTCAGGCAAGCCTGAAGACACTCTCGTTTCCTTCATCACTTCACCACCAGCAAGGGTTGCTCTGGAAGGAGGGTCACATTCTGCTGCATCCCCTTTCAGGGGTAACGGCTGCCCTGTGCTCCCACAGAGATTGGGTAACTGATTAGTCTTCCAATCTAGGATGTTTGCAACCAATAGATTTCTACCTTCACATCCTTCTCGCCTACCTTCCTTTCTTCCTGCTTCAAAGGTTATTTAATAATTTAATGGGGTTTTTCCCCCTCAAAAAAAAACCTTCTACAATCCAACAAAAAAAAACACAACGCAAAACAAACAAAAAAACCAACACAAAGTGAAAACCAAACTACACACACACAAAAAAACCCCAACAACCAAAATTAAACAACCAAAGCAAACCCCCCCAAAAATCCCCGAAAAGCCACCATTTGCACCCATCAACTCTTCTGTGCCTAAGTTCTCCCTCCCACCCCAAAGGTGATGTCTTGATGTTTGAGATGCCATTCTTGTTTTCATGTTCTTTGCAGAAGCAGATATTCTTGTCATTCAGCACAATTTAACTTCCCTAAATCAACAGTCCAAGGCAGACATGTCATATGAACGCTCTGCCAATTTATTTTTCAACTTGAAATTCATCATTCCCAGAATCATACTGAAGCCCTCATTTAATTAAAGCCTCTTCATTGACTTCAATTACACCAGTGCTGATCCTGTTTCTTCCCAGACAATTCCACCATAATCTGGTTACTTTTCACTGTAGCCATCATATTTTTCTTCTAAATACATAATCCCTCAGAAAATTTTAAATATTTCTAATACACAGACTGAGAAATGTTATCCAAATGTTGAAAAAGGAATGAAAGAAGAGTACACCATGCCCGCTCTGAGCAGATGCGGGACAGCCCAGCACCCTCGCTGCCACGTGGAGGGCTGACGGCAGTTCCCACGGGTATGGCTCGCTGTCAGGTGAAGCACGCTGCTCTTCCAAAGGATATAAAATGGCAGCCTGCTTCAGTGGCCATTCTCCACCTACAGTTCACTAAGCATGGAAACAATTATGCCAGTAACACATCCACATACATCACTTGGGACAGACTGTTCTGCCTTCAGCTAATGCAAGTCTTTGAAATAAACACAACGTGTTCAGAGACTTTAAAAAAAAAAAAAAAAAAAAAATCAGTTTGGGCCTCCCCATTGCCTTTCTCCCTCTTCCCAGTCTGTCTGGATGACATGCCATGTCACACTGTGGGACTCTAGATCCCAGCTTAAATCTTCTAGACTCTTAATAACAACAATTCACTCCTTACAGCATATTTCCCAGTGCTTTCCCAGTTTCAGTTTGAATGTTTCAGATGGTAACACTTCCATTGAGAAATTCCTCAGCAGCACTAACAGCATCTACTTACAGGGTTTTTCTTCCTTGGTGTTTGTCTTAATAATACCCCTTTCACTGTCTGCCTTGTTGTGGAACACTAAAAAAAACTGAGTTATCCGTGCTTACATACAACTCATTTGTTGACAATTCAATTAACTCTATGTCATGGTTTAACCCCAGCCAGCAACTCAGCCCCATGCAGCTGCTTGCTCACTCCCCCCACAGTGGGATGGGGGAGAGGATCGGAACAGTAAAGGTGAGAAAACTCATGAGTTGAGATAAAGACAGTTTAATAGAGAAAGCAAAAGCCACACACGCAAGAAAAGCAAAGCAAGGAATTTACTCACTACTTTCCATCGGCAGGCGGGTGTTCGGCCATCCCCAGGAAAGCAGGGCTGCATCGCGCCTAATGGCTGCTTGGGAAGACAAACACTGCAATGCCGAACATCCCCCCCTTCCTCCTTCCTCCCCCAGTTTATATATAGTCAGCGTGACATCCCATGGTATGGAATATCCCTTTGTCTAGTTCAGGTCAGCTGTCCTGGCTGTCCCCCCTCCCAATTTCCCGTGCCCTTCCAGCCCTCTCGCTGGCAGGGCCTGAGAAGCCCTTGACTTGGTATAAACATTATCTAGCAACAACCAACACCATCAGTGTGCCATCAATGTTGTCCTCACACCAAATCCAAAACACAGACTTGCCCCAGCTACTAAGAAGAAAATTAACTCTATCCCAGCTGAAACCAGGACACTATATTATTCCCATTCTGCTTTTCAATCTTACCTTCAAGTGCTCAAACTTTATGCCTTGTTTTCTTCAATTCTCTGTAAATTTTTACTTATTTTTGCTGTGAATCTGGAATTGAATACAGCATTCTCCGTGTGGAATCAGAACTACCTATAGTCTCAGCTCTAAACTAAACGGGTGATGCATTGCACCTACTGGTTTTGCCAATATTTCTCTTAGAAGTACCCACCTTTTTTTTTTTTCTTCTGTTTTTACCTAAAGTCACAAATGTATCATTTCAGTTCTCCAAATTGTTCTTATCCAACAAATAATTTTTCCCTCCACAAGCATTCCATAGATCTATGTGGTATCATCTTTTTCCAGGTGGCAAGTAATTTTGATTTCTACCTCTACCACACAGATACAGCCCCTGGTTTTCACTCACCGAAAGATTTGTACAGTGACACACACTCCCTCTTCCAGATGCTTAATAAAGTTATTAAGTGAGAAATGATCTAATTTAGCACCTCACTAGACATTTCATGAAACCCCACCGAACTACCTCAATCTGTGCGTGCGTGATCTTTCATCTGGTTTTCTAGAACTGAAGCTGCCAAGTACTGGATCAGAGTAAGGGCAAGAACATGCCTGCAGCCTCAAGAGACTCAGGGACCAAAGGTAGTAAAACAAATTATTTTTGAGACGAGGAGTAGAGGACCAAATATAGAAGCAAGTACTGACAAGTTCATCAATATGAACTTGCATCAAAAAAGTATACTGATTTTGAATATACTTCCAAATGTGGAAAAAAGCAATACAACAGAAAAGGGGATAAAATTTTTAAAAAGTTATTTTGGGGGGGGGGGGGGCGTCCAGCAACAATTAGGTTTTCCTGCTCTTTAATCCTGAAAACAAAGGAGGTTTTAAGTGGACTTTACAGCTTAAAATTGCTACTCTTTCTTCAATGGATTTACTTTAAATGTTTACAAGCTGCTGGAAAAGCAAGATTTTCTCCAGCAGAAGTGGAGATAAATATCGTCCAACCTATATCAACCTTTTCGCCCTGAAAGTTTTTTCTTACCCTAGTGCTTATTATTGTTTGACTATTTATCATACAAGCCAGTAAGCCTCCACACTCTGAGTCGATCCTTTTAATAAAACAGGTCTCATCCTCAATTAGTCCAACAATTAGAGTAATTATAAACAACTGTGACCCTCTACAGAGTACGTGAGCACACAGCAAAGGCTGTGAAAGTACCGTGTGTCATATTGCATCCCCTCTGACTAGGGAAGGACTGTGGATGTGACCTTCCTAGATGGGCAGAGTTGTCTGATGGATTAAGTTTATCTTTGCTTTAGTTAGAAAAATTAAAGAACTAGCATAAGCATTGATGTGTGAATGTTTCTGCACACCTACTTAAGGCAGCTGACAGCACGGTGTGAAAGGCAGGTGTCACACCTAGGAGACTGCTTTGCTTTTCCTAACCTCAATCCTTTGGTTGGATCTTGCTGCTGCGTTCAGCAACAGAGCGTTCATGCTAATTAAGCCAGGAAATAGAAGTTAAAAATGATTTAGTATTAATTAATAAAAACGTGTCATAAAGCAGCCCTCAGAAGTCCTGCAAAAGCATTTACTTGTAAATTAAAGTGACTGAAGTTACTGGGCAAATTAAAACTATAAACAGTCAGTACTCCAGTAAGCAATCATTAAGCTAAGCCACACATTCTGTGAGCATCAAGTTACTCGGCATAAACTCATCTGTGGTAGCCAACAATGTCATAGCACATTAATGCTCTTAGCCCACAGCAAACCCAAGAAATGCTGAATGAAAGGACCAAACTCAGATTACTCCTTATTTGCTGTATTTGCTACTGACACATAAGCAGCCACTAGTGACTAGGAAGGTATATACACACTTACATCCATTGCCCTCAATGATACAATGAGGTGGAATTCCAGAGTGGGATATTCTGAGCTAGGCAGGGCTCTGAAACTTGCTCCTGTACTCTCTAATGAAAGACAAGGACCCGTAGAATCAGTAGATGAGCAACAAATACATTACTCCCAGTAATGTATTTAACTGAGCTCACGTCTGCTATATTTTGTAACAGATGTTGAAGCCACTCCCCTGAAGGTCTTGTCATTCAGTTCATCAATCTACCTTTAAAATTATAGAATGCAGTAACGAAATTGTGCTACAAAACAACAAAAATAGAGGTTTCTGACAATTTAACCTATTCCTATTTTTAAAGCCTCCAGAGTCTGTAAAGATGTACACCTTTTCAGTGTAAGTGAATAGTCTCACTGATTGGATGCATAAAGCTAATAATGCAATTAATCCTTTACAAAATCAGAAAGTCAAATCCAAATTTAGATTTTTCATTTTACACACTGAAGTACAGTGATGCAGGGCATATAACCAGATTCAGTGTTTACGTTAATGTCAATCTAGAGATTGCATCTTCAAACCTTTGCTTTTAGTTTCCCTGGTATGATTTTGTATTTCTGCAGTTACATAATTGGATTTATTGACCTGAGTTACTAGAGTGTGAAATATGAAGTTGTCTGTGATAGTAACATTCTTCAAAAAAACCCAAGTGTTACAAATTAATTGGTAATAAAATATGTTTTTACTGCGAAAATTGTAATAAAAAATATTCCTAAACAATAACCATCTACTTCCTCAGTGGATAAGAGTCACCGAGAGTGACAAGGTATCACCTGGAAGATATATTAATAGTGGAAGTATTGTCTTTTATGGAAAGAAAACACAGATCTGGAGAAAATAACTAAACTGGAAAGTTTGTCATTATTACTTACTTAAATGAAACAATCATATTTTCCCCTCCACGCCCCTCCCTCCCAGGCAAGAAACACTGCACCTTGCCAAGCACTGCTTTCTCAAAACTTCAATATGAACTTAATAAACAAAGAAGATATACAGGATCCTTTCAAATTTCGTAAGGCTGCTCATTGTCATACTCACAGTGCCACAGGCATACTCACAGGCATCCCACCTGCTCAGGCAGGTAGCCTTAGAAGTAATGCTTTATCAATTATTTGGATACGATCCCAAATACCATGTATTAGAAATGGGCCTCTTACAGTCAAGTCCTTTGTCCAGCAGCATCTTTGTTTTTACCTGCACAGGAGGACAAGTTTTACAAGTTGAAAATAATGTGACATGGCATGCATTGTTTGAGCATCCCATTGCTAGACTTTTGGAAAAGGGAGGTCCACTTTTGTGCAAGAATGAACATTCAGATTTAACCCAAAACCTGTGTTTCTTTTAAAAGATTTTTTCCAAACTGCATTCTCAAATAACAGAAGGGTCTTCAGCTCTCACCAGCTGCCTCAGGCTATTTTTCTCATGGAAAATACAGTATGCAACCTAATATGGTTCTGGATTTGAACATTATCTTTTGGAATAGTCAATCTTCAAGGTTTATAGGTCAACAAAGTACATTTTGCAAGCACTTGTCCTTTGCTGCTGTCGGCAATTTGAAACAACCAAAGTGACAAGGGCAGAGAGCTGGGAAGGATTCCAGTTTACAGGGGCATCCTGGGCTACACAAGTTAAGTGCATACTGGTGAAACCTTCATCTCTTTTAAGGGATAACATGTAACATACCTCCAGGATATTAAGATGAAAGCCATGTTACTGACAGACCGGTTTATTGTAGTTCTCCCCGAATCTCAGGGAGATTAAGAGGTTGTCAGAAAGGTATCATGGAGTTGTTTTCTTTGATAAAGATTTTACTGTTAGGATCAGTTGAAAGAAATATCAACCACAAAAGAATTTAGTCTCCGTTTGGCAGTCTTTAGTCTCCAAGCACCAAGGTAAGCTGCACAGTTCATCTTTGCAAGGAGTCAAGCAAATATTCTTTGATAATACACTAATTACAAAGTTTTTAGCATGATCTATAAGGATATGCAGCCCTAAAAAGCAAGCCATTTTCACACAGTAAGTAGATAATAATTACATTTATGCTAAGTTCAACCAAAAAACTACAAGAATTAGTTAGAAGCTATGCAGATTATTTTCATTTCCATGGAATAAATAATGCCTATGAAACTTTCCAACATTTATCATCACTTCTTCAATGTACAGTCAGATGATCGATAACAAATGCGTGGTCTGAAAGGAGGAAAGATAAATCATCTCTGAGGTTAGATCTAGGCATGAACTGAGATGCTTGTGCAATAGATGTATTTAAGAACAAAATGTGATGTCTTTACTGTAAGTTTTCTTCTATCAAAATGTTGTGGTTTAACCTCAGCTGGTAATTGAGCATCACGCAGCTGCTCGCTCACTCCCCCCCACCCAGAGGGATGGGGAGGAGAGTTGGAAAGGAATGTAAACCTCAAGGGTTGAGAAAAGAACAATTTAATAATTGAAACAGAATAAAAATGAAAGAACAGTAATAACGATGACAATAACAGTTATAATGAAAAGGGGGAGGGGAAGAATAACATCCAGAGGGAAAGGAAGAAAGGAACGAGTGGTGCACAATGCAACTGCTCACCACCCGCCGACCGACGCCCAGCCAGTCCCCAAGCAACGAACCACCCACCCTGGCCAACCCCCCAGGTATATATAGCAGGCATGCCATCCCATGGTATAGAACACCGCTTTGGCTAGTTCGGGTCAGCTGCCCTGGCTGTGTTCCCTCACAGTTCCTTGTGCCCCTCCAGCCTTACTTTAACGAGGCCTGAGAAACTGAAAAGTCCCACGACAACGCCAAAGCACAGCACTGCACCAGCTCCTAAGAAGATAATTAACTCCATCCCAGCCGAAACCAGGACACAAAACCAACATTTACAATATGAACTTGGGTAAAAATAATTAGGCACTTACAGTAGTTCTGTCTTTTCTAATATTTGGAGGGGGTTCTCTTGCTCATTGGTTTGTGTTCACTTTTTAGTGACACATTATAAAACCACACAATTCTCAGGACAGTGGAAACTGTCCTGATATAGCAGGACACTGTCCAAGGATATAGCAGAGGAAGCAATCAGTCTACAATCACGGATTTTTTCTTGAATTTTTTCCCAAAGCATACCCCACCTTGACAGCATGAGAGACAGAACAGGACTCTACAGTGACCCGGTATGTTCTCATTTCAGAGCAGAGCAAGAAATTTCCTCTAAAGAAAGAGATGAAGCTTCGGTATTTTGTGAATAGGGAAGCAAAGGCTGTCGCCCTTCATACGCACTCCTGAGATACACGCTTGAAGTGCTAGCAGACTTCAAGAGAGAAAAAAGAAAAACCATTCAGCCTAAAGCTATGAGGGTGAATGTCAGCTCTAACAAATGCACAGGAGGATTGTCTTCTTCCTAAGATTAACTGTTTGAGAACACAGCTGTGAATGGATAAGGAAACTTTATAAGCATAGTCACTGCACAAACATTAATATAAAAAACATTAGGAAGAGAGCTGGGGCCCACTTTTGTCAAAGGCATACACAATACTAGCTATTTCTAACTTTCAGTTCTTTACATGCAAAGCATTATCAACAAGAACCTTCACTACTTTATTCAAGCCCTTTCAATTAGAAATATATGTTAGATATAAAATAGCAGCCAAATTAAGCAATGCTTTACAGTAAGAGCTTTCCTGCTGCTAATGTATGCAATGTAAATTATCCAGAATAAAAATTGGCACTATATATGTTTCTGTGGAAAAGCGAGGACTATAAGCATATGGTCTGCTGGAGTCAAGAGGCTTGTTTGATCACGTGAACTTTGACTGTCCACAAGTGTCATGCAAATGGCCCAGAGCCGATTGCCTACAAACAGCTTTGTGGAGAATATAACCAAAATAGAAACTAGTTCTTTCAGCAGGGTAGAAATAACATTTTACTCCTTTATTTTGTCTGGAATCCTTTTTCTAGTGTTTTAGATTAAATTTAGTTTTAATTTCACATGAGGTGTTTGTTGTTCTTTCAGTACCCACTGCTGAAAAGGCCAGCCGCGGCAGGTACCCCCGCCAGGACTCACAGGCACCCGCCCGGGCAGTGCCCCGCTCAGGAGGGTCTCCCAGCGCTGCACACCTGCGCCTGTGCCGTGTGCCCGCTTTGGACCGGCACCTGCAGAGCCGTGTCACACGCCACCAAGCTGCTCCCTCCTCAGGGCAACCATGTAAACTGGGCGAGAGGGCCAGCGAGCAGCCAGATCACCCCACAAGCGGCCAAGATTTCTCTCACCCCTCTTTGTCCCTTCCTCCATCCAGCACCTCTCCCTGACTACAGCGAGTATCAACAGGGAGTACCAACTTCATGCATGTTCCCGGAGTCTTTCAGTAGCCCCCCCAAACTTCACATTCATACACAGAAAACGTGAAGCTATTTCAGAGTTCTAGATGTCCCCTTGCCTGCCTGCTGCTGGCCCCTCTCCAGCTTGGGGAATGTCCGCTTTTTACTGGACAGCCCAAGAAGATCCAAGTTCTTACGCTGAGATCGCTTCTTCATTTTTGATTTTCATTTTTATCACTTTGATATTATCTAAATAATGTTGTTAAGCAGTATAAGATTACTAATTTTCTACTGATTCTTAAACAAGTAAGAAGAAAGTGAATCTTTTTGGCACATATTTTCCTTGCTAAAGGTAGTTTCAGGTATGAAACACAGCAATGTATTCAACACATTTCACCTTACACGAAACAAAGTGTTTATTAAAACCAGTTTAGCAGCTTTAAAGCAGGGAACACAAAAAGCTATTTGTTCTGACTCACATCATGTAAATGGCAACAAAAGACGGGCAGAGCTTTCAGCCTAGGAGTTGGGACAGAAAGATTCTACTTGTGAACCTGGTAATGATTTTACAAGTTCTAAAAACCAGAAATGAGACATTAACAGTATAAGTTGCTTGGGTTTTCGGGGGGGAAGGAGGGGGGCTGGTTTTTTGGCTGCTGCTGTTAAAACAGGCAGGGGATGCTCAAAAGGAACAGAGAGCTTTCAGAGGGAACTGGAATGATTTAGAACGCTAAAGATGATTAACAAAATGGCTAATCATAAAATATACATTTTTCTTTCATATAAGGTGTCTATGCTGAACTGTAGCCCATGCCAATTACAAATCAACATTACAAATTTAAAATCACATATAAACTCCTTGCTTCTTGCACAGATTTACATGATTATGGAAAGTATATTAATGTCTCAAGGCAGGTATGTTTAGAAAAAATTGTGTTTAAAATCACATTTAAATTTATGCACACAAAATGCTTCAATTCTCCATATACTAACCATCCCACCTAGGCCAGAAACCTTCCCTTTCAAATGAATTATGAAAAATGTCACATCCAGTAAAACATAGCATGGCTGTTTGTTAGTTGACAGCAAAATGTGCTTGCAAATACAGTATCTTAATGTTTACCATTGGTAGCTTAGTGCTAAAATCCTGTAATACAGCTAGTCACTTGGAAACTGGATCCACCAGACAGTGGGGAGGAGTCTTCTGAAGAGATTCTTCGACTTTTTGTAAGAAATGAGCTCAGTGACCTTTTGCAATATTTTCTTAACCAGCTACAGAATTACGATTTCCCTTTGTCTTTTTCTAATATACCCTTTTTTCTTATGACTTCTGATACATCGAAACGATGAACTGTGAAAGAAGACAAAGAAAATTAACTACTTCCTCTAAGTTTCATTATTCATCTTTTGATGTTAAAGAATCATTGTTTGCACGATTACCATACTGGAACAATCACAGAAACAACTGAAATATCCATTTTAGAAGGAGTACAAAAAGCTCTGAATTCCATAAAATTAGAAGTTCAGCTTGAACTGTTCAAGATTGAACAGAAATCTGCATTTGTTAAATATTTCAAGCATTTCATTTTCAGAGTTTCAAAATTGAAAGTAAGAAGGAACCTAAAATCCCTGGTGACCCAGGTGTGCAGTGCACTGCCAGGCAGAGAGGAAACCCATTAGGCTTTCAGAAGACGCTTATACGAATAAACCCTGATAGAATGCTGGGCTAGCATCTCCCATTGAAAAGCAATATAGTAGAAAAAGTCTACTTAATTCTATTAAATGGTCCTAATGTGCCCTCATTTGAATTTTTATAACTTCAAATTCTAATAACTGAATCTTATTCCTGCTTCCGGGGGGGTGTGGGGGTGTGGTAGATTACAGAGCTGCTTAATATCATGAGTCTCTCCATCTCTTCTGTATATTGGCAGTTATAGAACCAAGTGACCCCCCGCACAAGTTTCCATAAAATAAAATGCCTGATAGATTGAGATGATCATAAGTCTTAATATAAAGGACTTCTCCTACACCTTCCTCCTAACTGAAAGGCCTTTAAGATTTGTATATTCTTCTTTACATGATAATTGCTTATTTGGATAGCTCAGTTGAGCTAATTCTTTTGTTTAGCTATTTGGAACATATCACTGTTCCTCTTCCCTACCTCCATTTTCCTTTTTTAAATAAATTTTTAAGACAGACCACAGCGTTTCTGTATTTACACCTGCAATGCCCTTTATCCTAGCAAATACAGCTCCCAGTTAAGTACATGCCGCCAGGCACCGCACACGCAGACCTCCCACGCCGGCTCACTGGAACGCCCCTATGTTCAACCTTCACCATCTCTGCAGCAGGCAACCACCTCCCGGGATCTAGACACCAGCTTAAAAGCAGAAAGTCACAGACTCACATCCGAAATCTATGACCAACCTCTACAAAGCTCATACTTCTGGAAAGTCTTCTGTAACACAATGAAATAGAATTTCAAATCATACATCCTGCAAGTACAGCAATCCTTACGTTGGTAACTGCATCAGTTGTTAGCCCTCCAGAAAATAATCGTGATGGATTTTTCTACCTTTAGTTCCTGTGTGCTGCAGTACCAAAAAAAGGCTGGATTAGTGACCTGAGCGACACCTTTCCTTTGAAGAGTCTCAAAGGAAAGACTGTTCATGCATCAGAACACATTAGCTCACCAGAGGTGCCTGAAACAGGGGTACTACAGAATGCAACTCACACATACAAATTATCTAAACAGTTCTTACAAGCTCTGAACATTTCCAATGTTTGGTTCCGCAATTCCCCAAGCTGCCCTCCAGCGTGGGTACTCCAAACAGCAGAACAAAACATGGATGCAGATCAGGAAGAACACATATTACTTTCTTGTTGGGTCATACCAAGATTAATTCAATCCCTTGTCCTTCCTTACCCCAAAAAAAGAAATAATTCATGACATCAAAATGCACTGTTTGGAACCAGCCATTTTAACTTCACTGTACTTCTGTAGCCAGCTCAGTGCACTATGTCAGGCATGGATGTTGCGGGCCATATCCAAAGGAAGTTTAAGTTTATTATGTAAACTGATTTATTATACATTAAATAAGGAACTGAAAGTACATGGACCTCGAAGCAAGAACATTTGGCAGTTGTTTTCTATAAGGCTCAAATTTTTATCATGTATCTTGATAAAAAAAAAAAAAACAACAAAAACCCCGAACAACTAGTCTCTTCACGGAACAGTTGCTGGTAAAACCAGACTACTGGTAAGGAACTATTTGCTCGTTTCTAAAGATCAACAAACATCATTGTAAGAAGTCTTTTAACATTTTTGTTTGTTTGTTTATTGGCATTTTTGCTGTAAAGCATTTAAGTCAAAGCTTGATTGTGAGGAAAGCTTAATTTGCAGAGAGAAATACATATTTCATGAAAGCTTATAAAGTGTTTCTAATTGTGGAATTAGATTAACTCCAAAAAATGCTGCAATCTCTGCTTTTGGATATTTTTCTGTATGCTAAATATCCACTCCTATTGAACTAATTAGTTGGTGATACATGAAATTAGATATCACCTGTCAGGGTGACCTTGTAAAGGTCTTTGCAGAACCTATTCTTTAACATACATTCCGGAATAATTCATCAGGAGGGTCACAGAACTAGACACAGAGCTAAAATGCACTTAATGAAGAAACACATACATGTCTTTTTTTTTTTTTTTGTAGCTATGTATTATTATAGTAGCAGGTCATATTTTGAGCAACCTTCTGTTAAAAAACTTTTGATAAAGTAAAGATTAAGAAATGGAAAAGGTATTTAAATATAAAAGCCTTCAAAAAAAGTTGGTTTTTTTGTTACTTGATATTTCTAGATTACTGTGCAGTATTCTATACCTAGATTGGTCAAATTACCAATTTCTAGAATAAGATCCATGTGGGTAGAAACAAGTCATATTACAGCATCTCACACTACCGAGGCTTCAAGAGAACAACACAGCTCTTATTTCCCCCTTCTGAAACATGAAAAAAAGGTAGGGAACACCCCTGGTGAATGCAACTACAGTACTTGGAGAAGAAAGGAATCAAGGTAATATCTCAGTGATTCAAGATAGCACCTGGTCATTTAAGAATCCTCTATTTGTTAGCTTGGTAGACTGAGATAGTGGAATACAAAACTTATTAAATTTAAATGAGAAATCCTCAGGCTTTTGGTAGGAAAGATGGCTACATTTTTATTTGTAGAAAATAAAAAGCAAGTGGCTACTATAAATTTGATTGCAAACAACAAAATGTAATAGCTCAAGCATCTGATATGACAGATGATTAATGAACAGGGGGTTTTAGTCTGGATCATAGTAATTTTTTGCTGGTAGACACAGGAGGCATGATTTCAACAAAACACAAGCAGAAGCAGCCTTTGGTTGCTACACACCTTTACTTTTACAGTACATTTTCTCCCTTTCCCGTGGTTCTGCATGATCTGGCACAAACTCTGTACAATTACTTCTATGTCCTTTAAGAAGCTATGTGTCTTCTATAATTGCAGAGGACATTTAAATGCCACAGGGACTATCCAACACAGAAGGCGTACATATAATCTCCGCTTGTCCTTAATCAAAAATTAAGACCTCTACAAAAGCAAACAGCCATCTCAGATCATCGACTTTCCTCATAAAACTTCCTACTTATTGAGTTAAATAAATAGTAAATTGATTTATAAACTGATCAAAGGACAGAAGAGGAAGGCAGAAGATAAATAAGCTCTGACACAGCTTTTTTTAAAATTTCTTTAACCAGGCAGTCTCTGCTTCTCTGCAATGTATCAACGATCCCAGCATGTGTGGCTACAGACTACTTGACTAAGAAGATGAACTTTAGTATCCACGACTGAACATGCAGCCTGATCACCTAACCATCTCAGCTTAATTCTTGTTACGATTCTGAATTTAAGCTGGAGCTTTCTGATCACATGCAATACATGAATAAGAGGCGATTACCTACATTCCTACCCATAAGGCTTACCAATCCTCATTAAATATCAGCATGTGTAAACTACTACCACAGTATTGTGCTTAAATTTTAGTTGCTTATAAAGTGAAGTATTTTCTAGGAGACTTGTGGGATAACAAAGTGTAAGCATTGACATGAGAAGTGAACCAGAACACATCTCTCAGGACAAGGAAATAAGTCAACTCAGGTTTTTGCATTATTATAGTTACGCCTGGGGACTAACAGGATCAAAAAGTCAAGCCTAAAGACACACTCTTACTCTTAGCTAGTCTGTCAGACATCTCTTTCTTCCCCCAAAGAGAATGGCTCAGAAGGGAGGATGGGTTGAAGGCTAATGTACCAGCCATGCCAGAAGGTCTTTCATGATGAAAGATTTCAGCAAACATTCAGATAGCCATTAACAGAGTCCAGTCAGAACAGGCTGCAGTAACTTACTTTCATAGTCTACTTTCATGGGTTAGCTTCCAGCAAAGCAGAATTTATTTTAAGAGAAAACTCAAGAAACGAGAAACGCAAGTGAGATTTTGAGCTGCCTGGATTTCAGTTCAGCACAGACAGAATTCTGGACAAAAATGACAGAATTTTTATTTTGTGATGAAAGAGATTTGAAAACACTGATAAACGTTTTCATCAACATATCTTACTGCTTTCAAATAGCTCCAGATGTGCGAAAATATCCTGAAAAATGAAATGTTTTTAGCAAAAATAAATTAAAAATTAAAAATACATAGATTAATTTTTAATTATTAATTTTATTAAATTGTTAAAAAACAAAATGGGCACGTCAAAAATTGCACATTGTGAAAAGTGAAATGTCTTCATTTGATTCATGCCTAATAATACAGTTTGTGAACTATCATAAAAAAAACTAAAGAAATTTCAGAACCTTGCAGCATAAAAGAATCCCTCCAATTCCTATAAATTCTCATTTTTATTGACTCTTGCAGCAGTATCTGTTAGGTACAGGCCCAGAAAGGTGCAGAGAAAGCTGTTTCCTTATACTGTGCAGCTAGAATTGAGAATTTTCTAAACTTGCTATATTCGCCCATCAAGGCTACTAGAAAAATCAAGTCAATTGACTGTCATTAGGTGTCCCTCCACCCTCTCTTTACTCTGAGGCAGATTAACACCAAGACTGCCAGAACAGAAGCCAGATCAGAATCAAGACTGAAGGGTAATAGTGGAGTTTTCAGTGTTTTTTTCACATACTAATCACACTGCAGCCTTTTTTTTGGGGGGGGGAAATGATGCTACATCATCTCCTTCTTAAAACCTACTCCTGTGCAATTTGTTCTCCAAGGGGGGAAAAAAAAAAACAACTCACAACAAAATGAAAAGGCTTCTAGGAAAAAAAAAAAGTAGTAAAATCTGCCATGCCATGCTCCCTCACAAAGAATAATTCATTACATTTTTAGTAAATTATGGCCTTGAGACCACTAAAGTAGTCCTTAAATTACTAGCCTATATTTATTCTATCCATTTATGAAACAGAGGAAATGCTGAAGTACAGAAAGGCTTCCATATCCAAGCTTTTTCTACATTATTAACAAGTAAACACTGGGTTTGTATTTGGAATTTGATAAAGATTACCCCTGTAATTTTACACATTTTAGTGAGATGTTAAAGGAAACTGTTTAACAGAGAACTAAGCTGACATTTGGCTTGCAAAGCCTTTGGTTCGAACTAGCAAGTGCATTAATTCCACTGCAAACATCCTAAGCTTACAAAGCCTTATGCTATTGTTCCTGAACTATCCACAAGCTTTGAATTGGCACACTGGAGACCTCCCAGAGGGTCACAGATCATTGATTGTTCCTAGACTAGTCTTGAGCATGCTGATCAATAGGAGACCTAATTGGAAGGTCTCAAATAATTGGAAATTTCAAAGGAGTGCTGCCATCTCTACAACACACAACGGATATAGAAGCATATAAAAATATCAGACCTAAAAGGGAGTTTGAAACAATCCTCTACCTTCAGCTGTTGGAGACTTTTCCCGTTCAGAAACACCTTCCTTCATCATTGGTAGCCAGCAATCCCACCCAAAATTTTCTGAACAAAATTACTTCAGGTTATGAATATTCAAGATTTGAAAATTCTCTTCCAATTTATATTGGAATAGCTCTGTCAATTTCTGGGATAGAAAATAGTAGATATGCTTTAAGGACTTTTTTTGGCAAAATTGGCAAATTTCAAAGTAAAATCAAATCCAAAGAAATGAGTTTACATTTTTCATACAAGGTTCAGAGTACATCGTGGTCTTCCTGAAGAATAAGAGTTCTAAGAGGAATAAGCTTCCCTGTCCCGGCTCTCCTAGCATTGTAAGTTTATCTAAGCCTTGAGCCTTGAATTCAGATAACATATGGGATATGCTGTTAGCATCAAAGAAAGAACAAGAGTTGAATCCCCCATTATCATATGCCACTAACAAAACTGCAAGAACATTCACACCACAGTGTTTTTGGTGGAAAAATGAGCTGCTGATGAGGTGTTGCCTCGTTTTCAGGACAAACTTTAAAGATTCCACCAATATCATAATGATGTACCATTCAATCTTGCTACAAATTCTACTGTATTTCTACATAAGGAAGAAAAAAGCAAAGAGTTTGACCGCTTCTTTTCTGGACTTATTACTGCCTGTAGTTTTGACAGGAATATCATCTCCTGCCAGTCCCACTTCTAAAATGCAGCTATTCAGCACGTTTTTGTTGTTGTTGTTAACACCTTACTTCTTCCTTGAGAAGATCAGACTGCTGTTCGTCATCTGCTTGAACACTAATCTTCATTTGAAGCAGGGATTAATTGCCAATGACAAGACTGCACGTTAAGACTGCTCATTTCATGTTGAAGTGGTCTGAAGAGGGAAAAAAAATAATTTCCAGCAGAGTGCTAAGCACAGGTCAGATCAGCCACGGGATAACAAGGCTGGTGCAGGTTTTATGATGTGTCACACCGATTAATGTATATTTTTTTCTGCCCACTGGGTGCCATCAGGAGTGGGAAAAACCATACGAAATACTTCTGTCCTAAAAAGTTTCCCCATCCAAGATGACGCTCTCTTTCAACTGGAAAGCCACGCCGGCAAAAGGGAAACCTGCAGCCAGCCGCATCAGGCAGTGCCACGCTGACCTCCTGCCCGGGCTGTTTGTGTCCCTAAGTGCCTGGAGGGCAGCCACGGGTGCAAAAATGCTTTGCTCCCTGCACTGGGAGGCACCGAGCCTGGAGCAGGAAGGGGATGGAGAAAGTCTGCAGGGAACTGCGTTTCTTTAATTTATACCTTACTGAGGCAGGGGAAGGCTCCGCTGCAGCAGAGTGCAGCACGCTGCGTTGTGCGGAACCTGTGGCTGAAAACTGAAAGCTCTTTCCTGGCTCCCACCGCAGATGGCCATAAAGCTCTGATTTGTACTTTGGAACAAGAGAGCTTTTACATAAGAATGAAAGGATATTCACCCCTACGCACAAATAAGAGCACAGGATCAAAATGCTACGCACCACGGAACAGTGGCTTACAGCTCTTGATAAACAAAGCTTTCTACAAGAGTCAGCGTGGAGGGCAAACCACGCTCCAAGCTATGGTATGCAGACAAATGCCATGTCCTAACTTCACATACACAAATTCAGGACCTTCTTCTGTCATTCATATTTAAAAATTAATTGTACCCACAATACCATGTATAGTATAACAATGTGATGCAGGACAGTATAAATCTACTTTGCAGTAAATACATTCAATTTTTTAAATAATATACATGAGCGATTACACCGGTTTAATATTATATGCAGAAAAAGTATACCTTGTGAAACACGAAACACCAACCTCACACCAAGGATCCAAATGCTGTTTGCATCTGGCCGTAAGTGCTGATAAAATACACCTTGTCCAACCATCACTAGCCAACACTGACCCTAACAGCTTAAGCACTCATACAGCATCTAATTAATGAAGCTTCTTCTGTAACAAATAGAAGGAAAAGGCTTTATAGCACCAAAGAAAAATGCTGGACTTTCAGTTTGAAAGGTAGGTGCAGTTTTCATAGGAAGCTGAACTTGAGGAAAGATTTTTTTTTTTTCCTAGTCTTCAGCATCTCCATTTATGCCTGGCCCCACACACGCTTCACCCATACTACAGATGCCCTGCACATCTGAAATGCAAGGCCACTTAAACTAGGACAACTTGCCTAAGGTAACAGCTTCCTAATAAAAAAAGCAGTCACCGATCATGACACATTTCTTCCCACCGAAGCACATGATTTCTCACAAGGCTGGCAAAAGACAAGAAAGGTGAAGTACTGGGAAAACCAGAAGCCCACAACAGAATGAGCACCACCCATCAGCTCAACCAGCTGAACATTAACTAAATAATACCTAGTACTTTATCCTGCTCTCAGAATATTCAGATTTTGTCACTCTCTGAAACTACATTTTAAATAGGGATCATGACAATTGTATGTTGCATTTTACATCTCCATTTGAGTTCTCCAAGTATGAATTTATAGTTAAGTATTCAGTTCTGAATTCTCTCTTCAAAAGGAGATACACATAGTGACACCAGCTAAGGTTTGGGGGGGGGGGGGGTTGTTGGGGTTTTTTGGTTGGCTGTTTGTTGTTTTTTTTTTTAATTTTTCAATTTCTCCTATTAGCAGAAATTGCATTTGATAAATGTGTACAAGTGAGACAGAGAAACAGTTTGCCAGAGATTGTGACTTTTTTTAAAACTAAATTTTGAAATTTAATTATTACTTTATAAAAAACCTATGTGCCTTCATTCACATCACTCCTGTACCTCTCAAACTGCCCAATAAGCCATCCTTTCTAAAAACTTACATCAAACTAGTAACATGTTCTACTCCAATTCTAGCAATAGGACTCCAATGGAAAAGCAGCCCCGATACAAACAAGCGCTTTCGATACCCACAGAAAGAGGAAAAACAACTCATCTTCTGGAAAGCTGTTGACTATTACTGCTCAATTGCATTTTATGTTGAACTAGCCCCTATGGAAATGGAATTTCTAAGAACTGAGAGTTTACCTAAAATGAACAGCTTAAAACGCAAATCTTGAAACTCAGCATTTCTTGATGTTTAACCATCCTAAAATATGAATCAGTCAATGAAGCAAATTTAAGTCAGAGTCATGCAACAGGAAGGAAAAGAAAACTGGGAACAGGGACCAAAGAAGTCAAAGGAAATACCATATTTCAAGATGACTGTGATACATTTTAGAATATTTAAAGACAAAAGGTAAAAAATTAATAGTTCTGTTGTAATTTATTGTCTTTGAAACTACAAACACATAATTTCTATACATTTCCTAACAAACCTTTTAGCTAGCCATTGATGTCATTTTACAGCTGCTCTCTCTGATAGCTTTTAATGCCAAGCTATTTAACTGTGACAGCTGGTGAGAAATCAGCTTTGCGTTTTCTCATTAAAAGTAATGCTGTGTTAGTAGCCAAATACTTGAAAATGTGAAATGTTAAAATTTAATGATGGGGAAAAGACTTGTTCCAACTTTAACAAAAAAGTCAAAACTTCACATTTTTCAGAAACAGTAGATTGCTACTATTCAAAAGGAAGAAGTTTTAGGTATTAAAAGGCTTATCAGGAGTTTGACAAATTTCCAAGAAGTCGACGGTAGAAGGTCAAAAAGAGCAGAGAAACAACTACACAGTCACCATTTGCAGGACAGCTCTAAGTTATGAAAATATTGGCTGCATCCTCTCTTAAAACACTTTCTTCTGACCAGTGTGGGTTTTGTACTAGCACCTTAGCAGTACAACTTGGAATTTATTGTTTGTATTTTGCTTATGTTTGCTGAGATACAGACATGTTTTGTTTGGGCCATCCTAGCTTTGGGTTTCACAGTAAGGAGCTATAAAAGCATATAGTGTATATGTACACACAACACAATTCTATTGATGCCAGTGATTGAAAGAACAAGCTTCACGCCAGACTTAACAGAACCAGGGCTTTTTGATTAGGTGTATGGCAGAAGAACAAGAGACAAAACTTACAGAGCCAGAGGAGGTTCCAAGTGGCTATTTTTTACTGTAAGGATAACCAAGCTTTGGAAAAGGGGCTCAGAAAGGCGATGCAGCTCCTTCCTTGGAATTCTCCCAACTGGACAAAGCCCTAAACAATCCCCTCGGAATCCAGTGTTGAGTCTGCTTTGAGCAGGAGGCTGGAGCAGAGACCTCACAGCTCTCTCCAACCTGAATGATCCCATGGCCACGATTCAAGAAGCAACCTGCATTTGGGAGCAATGCTGAAGTTGAAGTCCTTGGGAAGGCTCTGACCTTCCTGAGGTCACCTCAATGCACAGGAAATGTATGAGGTCTGTCAGCTGAGCGGGCGGTTCACCCTGCTCTTACTGGTGACCCTTACCGTCCCTCAGGGATATGAAGCCACAGTTACCCAATTCAACCTTTATATCAATATCTCCAGGTGCAAAAATTTCATGAATTCTCTATCCTAAGGTTTTTTTAATTGACAAAATTTATTTTACTATTTTCAGTTTGTTCCAGTGACATATTCAATTCCTTTTATGGACTTAAAATTAACATTCTAGAGAACCAATTAAGATAGACAAACAAAAACTTAACTACTGTGCTTTAAATTTGATGTGAAATACTTTAATCTCCTGGAAACATTGTAGGATTAAATTTCTTTTTATATATTTTTTTTTTCCCTGAATATATCAAGAAATGTAGTTTCCTTTTTTAAAAAAAAAAAAATTTGTATCAAGAAGCACCACTTGAAATAATATTTATTTTTTTTTACTTCTTGTAAGAATAATTTAAAAATTACATTAATTTGCCCTCATCTCTTCCACACTCAGGAAACAGGCTAAAGAGCCAAATAAGAGGGTGGGGGGAGCGGGAGAGAGTTGGAAAATAGCAACACACTCATAACATGCCACGTAGAAATATTATTACAATTTATTACAAAAAAAAGTCAGAATATTGGGTCTGTTAAAAGAAAAGGTTAAGCAACCTTCATTACAGTCAACAGCACAGCTACAGTACCTTGGCAAGCAATAGCCCAGATCATTATTACAGACACTGCTGTGTGATATTATCTAAAATGTGGCAGCTTAAATCCACACGTTCAGTCTCTTAGGCCATCTCTAGCAACAGCTGGCAATCATGATCTCTGCCATTCAACAGTGGAAATTACTTAATAAATGAAATCATCTCTCTCTGCCACAGTCAATAGAGGAGACTGTAATATAGATATCCAAAATAACATGAGGATAAAGTAGGGAGAATCACCTGGGCTGCAGCTCTCAAACACAATCTAGTCACTTAAATGGGAAAAAGTAAGTAAGGTAATCTAGATACCAATTCTCCATCAAATTAAAATTCTAACAAGTGAAACAAACATCTTGAACACGCTGCAGAAGGATGGTAAGGAAAAAAGCCTAAGAAGTGAAGCTGATACTCTCATAAAACACCACATGCCTGTTAGCCAACATCTCCCTCTCCACTTTCAAGAATATTTGATAAAACATAATCAAGGAAGAAGCAGCATTTGGATTCTGCTATTTGTTTCTGAACATAAACTGCCTTTTGAGAAGTTTTCAAGTTTGATCAAAAAACCCTCTAAGGCATATACATTCTGAGCAGACAGAAGGGTGAGCTCAACCAGGATCAAGAATAGAAAAGCAAGATTCTGGGAAAAATATCCTAAGAGACATACTAGAGTTTGTACAGGTATTAAAAAACCCCAACAAACAATCTTCAAGTATTTGCTCTGTAAAAAACTTATGAGTGTAAATGTGCCTCGCAGCGTCTATCTATTACCAGAAGATATCCCGTCCTAACGGACATTCACTAAATCTTTCACTCCTAATGGAAAACATTGCCTTTAGGGGACACACTTTTATGACAACGCTATTTCTTCAGAATAAAACTAATCTCACTCTTACTTTAACAAAGCAAGTTTACTTGTGCCTGATTTTCCTCTGGGAAAAAGAATAAAAGGTTATGAATAGGTTACTAAAATATCCCAATCAGTAGGAACAACAGGGTGCAGCAAGCGCTAAATAGACATATCCCAAGCCATGCAATATTCCTCCACTACCAAACACAAATGAAATTACCCTGTATTAACTACCACTGCTATTCACACAGGCTATGCATTTGGTTAAGCTTTATGCACCCAAAGCTGAAGTTTTAAAAGACTAAATGATAATTACAAGTCGCTTCTGCCTCCTGCAACCAATACTAAGAAAGCAAGCATCAAGGGAAAGCAGGATACAGTTCCACAGACATTAGTTCAGGTGACAGAATCAATAGACAATATTTACTGGTCAGCAGAGTATAAGCCTCAGCTTTAGGACCAAAATCAAGATTATTGACAACAGCAATTCAAATAACTTCACCTCTCCCAAGCATTACTGGGACTTGCTCTCCTTTTGCATTAATTTCTTTAATGGGAGTTTTGGGAGTTCTCAAATCCAGATGGCTTATTTAGGTGTTTAATTTTAGGCACCTGAACTTGCTGTGATGCAAGCTTTGAGAGAGATTTATACATGTTTTTCCCAGTTCACTGAACCTACTCAGAGTAGCAAACAGAATACTTCCCAGGAGGCGTTTACAGGAACAAGCTTCACACAAATGTTCTTATACTGCTTTTGTAAGCCTAGAGTCACCTGCATGTACAAGGTTCAGTACAACGAGCCCAGATGATGGCAAGATGTTCATTATATAAACTCAACTTAAAATTATAATGTCTAGGTGAAAGACAACCATTAAGAGATTCCCTCTGTGCCACACAGGATTTTTTTAGTTCTTTGTTTAAGAACAGAAGTCCTAGTACGGTTTTACCATCGATAAGCCTTCAGAACGCTATCAGACATCACACTCTCATTGAGTTACTGATGCACCTGATTTCAGCAAATCCATCACCAATAAAAAAGTCACCTTTAATTTTCCAGTGTCCCTTAGTATATCTGCTGCTTCACCTATATGCCTGAAATAAGATGACTACTGCTTCTACTTTTTTCCTCCTTTTCTTCGTTTCCTCGGTATTCACCCAGTCACATACCGCTCCTGCTTAGAAAGAGGTATTACTTGTATCTATTCCAGGTAACAGCATTCACACAGAATGATCCTATGTTCAGATGCAGACACAACACCACAAACTGAACAGTTAAGTCTCTACAATTTTTGTTTGTATGAAAATAAAATTCTCTATTTCCTGAAAGGCTCAAGGTTTATTCCACCGCTGTGTTTCTCAACAGAAGCTTTATTACACTAGCCTATGTGGTCTTTCTGCAGGAAAACAAAGGTGGTATTTAAGATGAATCTGAAATATATTTTCTTCTATTCAGAAACAGATTTTCTAAAATATTACTTATTTTCAGCTAGAATAGCATTTCCTTATTTTGCCTGTGAAACAGTTTTCAACTATGGAAATCCACTCATGAGAACTACAGGCAGGTTTTACATGAAACTACCATCAACCACAGCCTTGTTCTGCACTACTTCCCCAGCCTCTCCGTCTCTACCCAGTGGGATGGTCTAAGCAACAGAATGATAACTTCAGCTTACCACAACACCATCCCAGACCTAGTCTGCTGTAGCAGGCACAACTCAGAAGGAACACAACTAATTGTTCAAACTTAGTTGTCCCAATTTGTCTGGTAGAGTGCTTTGCTCGTATTCGGCATTAAATTGGATTTTTATTTTTTTAAACCCACATGCAAATTCATTATTTTTTTGTCTAGATAACACTGAAATTGTTCAAGAAATGTTGTTCCCTTGGCTTTATTAAAAGAGGATCTTATACTCCAGCTCAAAAACTCAACAAGTGACTGCGCATAAGCTGATCCCCAGCAAATTAATTGTACAGCTTTCTAACTTGCAACAAATATAAGGTAAATTGATTCTCACCAAGAAACTACACTGCCCTTGCTGTGAAGGTTTACGCAAGTCTTGAAAATGAAAACATTTTGAAGAATTATCCCATTCTTCAGATATTCTACAGCACTTTCCCCCACAGCACATTAGGTGACTATGTCCTCCCCACACTTCTCACCATTACTGAGTCAGAGGTTAGTATATATGTAAATATACACATACTTAGCTTAGCTAGCTTTTTAGTTTAAGATTTCCGTCTACTTCAAGTTGCAAATGCATTCTAACTATAGACTTTACAAGATCTTATCCCCATTAGAATCCTACATAATACTATCAATACATCCATAGCTCATTAGCTTCATTGTTATCTGTGTTCAAATGTTCACAAAACACAACACTTCCTACAAGAATTGACAGAATATAACCTGAATTTTATATGCTTTAGCAGCGTAACTTTAAACTAAACTATCCTTTGGACTAACAAAACCTGTATTGTGCCATGTAAGAACTCTTGCCCTGTATCGATGGGTCAGGTAGAGCCCCATAAGACTAAGGTCACCAGAAATAGTTCATTTTCCAGGATCAGGCCCTTCAGCCCATTGGGGAACACTGGTAGTCCCATAGTTAAACGCTCTCCTTTGAGCTAGCACTGGACAAACATTAATAAAAGAAAACAAAGTAAACCTAGATGTTTGGCTAAGTACTAGTAAGTACTACCGCTGCATTTCATACACAGAGCTTACCAGTGACTATAGTTAAAAAAAAAAAAAAAAATACATGTGATGGAAACGGGGTGCAACAGATTTCCCTGCAGTCCAAAGGCCCACAGGAGTTTTTCACAGTGCTTCAAAAACCTTATTCTTGCCACACAAACAGTCACGGATCCTCTCGAACTATGAACCGCAATAAACTCCAGTTGATCTTCCAGCTTTAGCGGACTGCGGTATAATTTGTTGCTGCTGCAAGAAACATCTAGCCAACAGGCAAGAGAAAGCAAGGCTCACAAAGTTGAAGCTTGTCCTGATTACGGCCTTTCAGATGCAAATTAACTTTCTTTAACAGCACCTCCTGGAAGCCAGTAATTTCCCCTTGTAAAAGGGAGCACAACTCCATCTAAAACCTGCTACGCTGTACTCTCTGTAAAGGGTACCACCAACAACAGAACAAGGAAGAGGTGCAGCCAAATCTGTAAGAAAGAAAAATCTGTGACAGTGAAATTGCTCTGCCTACAGGAGATCCATATCCTCACTGCTACCTTACCTTTCCTTAGATAATTCAAACCACTAGTGTGGGGTTGGGGCACGCTCTGCTAATTTTGTTGAGATTTTATATTTCTACAGTAGAGATTGTTCACTGAGGTGCACAGCCATGAGATGAAAAAAATAAAATGGAATCATATCTGTTCCTTCCATAACAAGATATGGCTCAGACTGTGAACCCTGGCTCCTGGACTTTGGTCGCAATCCTGCACCTGTAATTTGAGTTAGCCAACAATCAGCTAACTGCAGGATTAACTACTACGATTTACAAAAAGTGAATCAAAGTAACACAAGTGGAAATCTAAAGTGCTGAACACTTCTGTCACAAGCTCAGTCTTCACAGTTCTCTGAACATGGTTTGGATGCTCAAAGAGCCTAAGAAACAAGCTGTGCACCTGGTTTGAAGCAGGACATGCTTTTGTGCTGGAGGAAGTAAGGGAACCTAGATTTCCAATCTCAAGTTTTAACCATGAGAAAACAGTCCTTAGTACACAGTACCACAGTTGCTGCTACTTCTGATCATGATTTGCAAGCATTTTTATTGTTAAATTAAGACTATTTGCAGTGTGCCAAATGTGCACACATGGCACTGTACAATTTCCAACAGCACTGAACAGTCTGCACAATTTTGCAATGAAGTGCTGATTATGTTTTACTGTAATTGCTCTTTCTAACACATGCTTCAGCAAACTGCAGTGGTGCAATTACAATATGTTGATAATCAAGTCTTTCACACCAAACCAACATTTTAGGAAGTTTCACCCATTTTTATTTATTCTGTAAGGAAAAATGTGAACAATAATTATTTCTCCTCCTTTTGTCACTTCAATATCAAATCAGCTTTCTACCCCAAGAAGAATACCAGTGAGACTTAAAAAAAAAAATTTAAGACTGCACATCTTTCCCATTTTCACACTTCAACTTTGTGAGCCCAATTTGAAGCGATTGATGGGAGCTCCCAAAAGAATTCTCTCTTTCAAGATAATCAAACCAACTCAACTGATAAACTTTTTATACTGGTTTCCACTAATAGTGTTTGAAATCTGATCTTGCCAGTTTTTAATGTAAATGGCAAGATGCTACTAATTCAACATTGTATAGTCAAACCAGTTCTGTAAATAAAATACAATTGCAACAGGTAGTATATTTTAGTCAAAGGATCATAGTCGTGGAATAACTTCAGTCATAAAGAACCCTTCAAGGCCACCTGGTGCAACCACCTCTTCAAATTAGGGCCAAATCTGAATTAAAAACCACTTGCTCCACTTGGCATTATACATCCAATTTTGGAATATCTCCGAGGATGGAGATTCCACAGCCTCTCTTCTCCCTCTCCATCTCTCTTGCAGATTACATTGTGCCTCCCTTTGGCTTTCCTTTCCTATTTTATATTGATTTAGACAGACACAACAAATACATTTTTATACACTTATTTGGCCTAGAACTGCATGTTAAGAGACTCATGAAATGCATGAAACTACTTACTCGGCACCACAGACTGGCAACGTTTTGATTCTATTCCAACAGGCCACTACTTAAATGTTCTTTTACCTTTTAAGTTTGCTTTCAATATTTAGTCCCTATGACAAAGAAAATGCTTACTGTAAACAATGCAGAAAATGGGATACCTGTGCTGTAAGAAGAGACATACACAGCGATAGCAGTACAGTCTGCAATGGTTTAAAGTGCGTTAACAAGAAACAGTTTGCTTTCATTTTCTCAAAATATATGTGATTTTCACAAGCAGTTTATATTCAACTTTAGTACATCAGCTCAACAATTTCTACAAAGACTGGAAAAGCAGGTTTAAATACAATTTTCCCCACAACTTTACTACTATACTCATCTTCCAACAATGAAAACATTCTCTGTTGTAGTTATGGAAGAAAAGGATTGAGGTTATCTCTACAAGGCTATGGGAGCTTGTCACCTCTCAGTTCCAGCTGGTGGAGCATTTCCTTCCAGTATGGGATGTGTGGAGAGAGTTATGAATGAAGCATGCAGTAGAGTGACCACTTAGAGATCTGAAGGGATTTAAAACACTAAAACAGATTTTTACAAAAACCCACTAAATCCAGAAACACTCTTATGTTTTGATGTTACTCATTCTGAAACCTTGAGAACACAATCTTGGAAAGATAAAAAAAGCACCTACTGTGATTACAACAGGCCTGTATCACGTAGCAATCCTTCATTATTTCTACGGCATCCCAGAACTTAATTTTATGGCATCTGCTAACTCAATTCCATTAAAATAAACTCATTTTAAAGAACAAGACCTATGAACCAGTTATTCGCAATAGCATTAAAGTTTGCGATTCCGAAACTGCACCTGTTTCTGAAAGATACTGAAGTCAAAAAAGTCCAAGCAAATAAGAGATTTACACTGGTTTTCTTTTCTTCCCCCCCTCAAAGGTTTTCTAAGCATACAGTCCCCCCTCCGCCAATGGGCTACATTTCATAGTGCATTCTTCTATCAGACATCTCTCAGGAAACCTGGTTTGTACTCTCTGCTCCATTACCAACATTTTACATCCTTGAGGATATGATACAGAAAATACATCCTTTATGGAAAACCTCCAAGTAACCATCTTACTCTACCATGTCCCTTAACAGTATCTATTCAAAGGTCTCTAGATTTTTCTGTATACTACCTCTTGTTGCAACCATATGATGGCACAAAATCTGAAATGAGTTCAGTTTGTGCTGCCCCACATTTTTAGTCCACAGTTTCACTCCGATCCTTTTATGAATTCTGAGATGAAGGACTAGATAACTGGATCAGGTTTGGTTGGACTAAGGAAGGTTGGAACTGATGTCTAATTTTATTTTATGTCTATTAGTTTGTCAACAAATACTAAAATTTGATGCCAATTCAAATGCACATTTTTAAAGAACAGATGGCAAACCAACCAGAATCCTTGAGAGTTGTAATTCTGAGCTGAACACTGTCTATTTTACTGTTCACATTAATCTAGATCAGCTTATACAAAACTAACAATTTGTACGCACCAGTTTACCATACGGATTGATCACAGTTGGAGTTTTATGTTCAACCATACCCACTGAAAACTTTTTTTTTTTAACCCCTCCTCCATGCATAAAATTACAGGATCTGTACCAGAATTCCACCACAATTATATGCAAAGCCAGGACCCCATTCATTACATATTTTTTTTCTTGTTGCAATAAATCCAAACAAATTTTATAAATATTTCTCAGTAAAAGAGCAACAGCAAACAGCACCTAAAATTATTTTTTCAAAACATCATTCCACTCAATTGCATGAAATACAATTACATGAATTCTTCACATGCATCATTTTAAATGGGCAATAGTCCATTTCCTTCTACCTTGTCACCACCAGAACCAGGATGAATGTTTTCATGCAGATGTAAAGAGTGTGTTACATTAGAAAGGTTATTTTCTTTATCCACTAAGAGTTATTTTTAAAAGTCTAAGTAACAGAGAAAAAGAATAAAACAAACAAACAAACAAAACACAAACCCCCAACATTTAAAAATACTTATATCCTCCTTCAACTGACTATTTAGGTGTAGACTGGTATGATAATCAATCACTAAAATCTCCCTCAGCTGCAGCAATGTCTAGTTTGAAAAAAACTTAAAACATCAAGTGAATCACCCTTCTTATGCAGTTTTACTGGGATTTTATACATTTGGAGCTCAGTTATTGCAAAGAATGAGATTCTTCAAAGTCAGTCTTCCACAAGTCATCATTTCTATACATTATATACTCCCTCATGTCAGGAACAACCATCCATGACATATTTGTCTGAATTATTTGGAACCATTAGGAGAAGAATTCGTTACACCTGCTTAGCAATACTTTCCCAGGCCATATGCTCTCAAAATAACCTCTTCTGTGTCAAGACAAGTATAGCATAATGATTCACTAGAAATGTGAATCAAAGCCTACTTGAAATTTGTTGTGAAAATGTCCTTACACCATCAGGATCTCTTTATGCTTCGATAAATTAATTTATATAAGTTTTGTAGCTGGGGCAACAGTGGCCAAGAGAGGAGTCCCTTTTGACCTAAGTTGCTTGAAGTTTAGAAAAATTTAAGAAAATCCATAGTGGTTTTCTTTCATGTAATTTCATGTGCGAAGTATAGAATATTCCTATTCGTATGACCACAATAAACAAATGCAAGTCTTATCATTCATGATTTCCAAATCCCAAAGATTATGACTGCCTTTCCTAAGAAAGTATCAGATACAGCATTTCCTTCAAACATTTAATTTGGGCACCATATGAAGATTCAGGAAAAAAAACAAACCAAAACCAAAACCAAAACAACCCACAACAAAAGTCTTCATGAAGTTGTTGATTATCAGGGTTTGTTTATAGCAGCATTCCTCCAACCTTTGAAAACCAACAAAATGAAAAATCACACAACGCTTCAAATGCAAAGGGCAATGTCTATAATGTAAATCATTTTCCCTTTTGTTTCAGTGGGTGCTGAAATCAGTCAGTGTTGGAAACAGTCAGCTAACATCTGCAGCCCTGTTTCAAACTTCCTAAAAGAGCAAGTAACAGGTATTCATTGGGTTATTTGTTGGGTTTTTTTCATCATTACAGCCGTGTTGTTTATTTGGTAAAAGCCAAGATTTAAAAGAACAAGTCATATTCATCTGTCAACTCTGTCAAGTGCTCCCCCTGATGAGAGATGTTGTATTAAAACTTACAAGGTCAGTTTATTACCTCTAACCTTTCATTTGAAAAAGAAAACCAGAAAACACTGATTACTGCTTATTAAAATCCATTTCAGCTATGAAATAAATGCAGTTTACTTGCCCTTGCAAACTGCAAACTATCTAATTGAGGGCTTTCCACAGTCAAGATAAATACACACATAAAAGGTGGCAATATGTGCGGTCTTATCTTCGTGATTGCTGAGCACAAGCCAGACGTGCAAGAGCAGAAGTTTTAGGTAGTACAGACGTACAGCCTACACGAAAGCAGAGGATCCCTGGTACACAGTGAGCAGGTATGTCCTGTCACAGCGACCTGCACTGCTCTACCCCACAATGGCCCAAGTGATCCCACATCTGGTTTTAGGCTGGCATAGTGACCTCCCACAGAAGAAAAATCACACATTTTTTTCTATGCCTAGATGTGAGAAAACATATAATAGGAAATCATATGGGGAGAAATCATATAATTATTTTTTTACCACTCCCGTAACTCTAGGTTACAGCTTCTTCCTGCATATCTGATATTCTTACCTTAGAGATATCAATGAAAACACAGCCAGTGATTCTTTGGAGGGAAAAAGTGGTCTGGTTCATATATATTTGGCATACCCTGGCATAACAGATCTATAATCTTAACACTTGATGGCAATATTAGTGCAAGAGACTATACCGAGTCTGGCAAGGACAGAATTTATTGTCTTCCTAGCTGGTAGGCCTTATGGTGCTGCGTTTTGGATTTGTGACTAAAACAGCCTTGGTAACACAGCAGCGTTTTGGCTATTGCTGAGCAGCACTTCCACATCATCAAAGCTTTCTATCTACGTCAAGCTGTAAGTATTCCTATCCTCTCCCCTGTCCCACTGGGAGGGAGGGAGGGAGCAGCTGCACGATGCTTACAGCTGCTGGCTGATGTCAACCTACCAGAGACAAACGCCTTACACGGACGCACCTTCCTTCATTCACACCAGAAAAATGTTTTCAATGTCCAAAGGAATTAATAAGTTAAAATCACATTATGTGTAGTTTGGTGCAGCACATCTCGTAAACCAAGGAAAGTGCAAATATCCACTTAAAAAAAGCATGCTTAAGTCTTCTGAGCTTTAGGTGGTGGTGGGTCTTGGTTTTTTTTTTTTCAATAGATAACTTCCCAGAACTCCTCCAAAGTCAGATATAACTGCCTTTTCCAATTAGATTTTGGTTAAGCTACCAAACCAGTATTATTAAACACTTGCAGGTTTTTCCAGTAAGAGCAAGAGGAAGCTTCATCCCTGATATGACTATTTTAGCCAATATTCACAGACTTGTAAAGACTTTGCTATTCACAGTTCGGCTAAATTCCCATAGAAAATGACCACGAGTAGTTGACTGCATGTACATGCAGTATACGGTGTGGCATATGCCTACGACCTGAGTTGTGTCAGGCAATTAAAATGGGTATGAGGCTGTGTGAATTATGTCACACTGATCTGACTATGCTGCTTACAAAACTCAAACTATCTAATTTAGCTCCATTTTGTGTATCTGTGCCTTGCACAAGAGAAACATGCCCACGGAGAACAATCTCTGTGTTCCTATTAAAACAATCACTTCACACCTGTATTACACCGTTAGGTCACCGGGCTTAGATGAAGCTGGACTGAGTTACACATTCACGCCCACACACAGACTGCTACTGGCATCTCAGAAAAGAGAGTTTCTTAAGATGAGCAGTTACTGGATGGTTGCCTGTTAAAAACACAATGACACAGTTACCAGAGCAGTGACAAAAGGCATGAAAGACAGGAGTTTCAAGACTTTCAGGGAAATTCTCAACACTGGTAGTCTCACTTTCCAGAAAGATTAAAAAAAAAAAAAAAAAAAAAAAGAACAAAAAGGATAAAGTCTCCGAAGACAGCCTGTTCTTCCCCAGCCCTGTACTTTCTTCTTAAAGACAGAGCAAGAAGAAACATTTTTCTCCTTACTACCCCACAAGTACATCACCTTTATCTCATATTGTTTCGTTCTCCTTTTCAGTGGTACAAGTGAAGTCCCTTCCTCCCAGTAGTTTTGGGAGCAAAAGAAAATGGTAATAACTACTACACTGAACTAGCTACCTCGCTTCTCCCCTCCACCAAACAAATCCATAATTCACTCCTAACACAGATGCTGTTCTCTTTCTTAGTAAATATAAGTGCCAAAACCAGTCTCCAAATGGAAGAGCCAAACTGCTTTTAACTTCACAACACCAGAAGTAATTTACAGGTTTACATTGTCTTTAACAGAGGCATATATTTATATTACAGTAACTTCCACAAATATTTATTAGATCATACTACTGGAGGATAACCTCTACCACCACTAATCTTTTCCATTAACTCTCCTACTGTGATAAAATTTTTAATTTGAATTCGTAACAGCTACGTTTGCACTTGTAGTTGAGAAATCCCTTCTCATCTTCATGTAGAATTTCTTTCTACTCTAGAAAGAGTTGTTGTTTGCAAATTTCAAGATAGAGCACAGATTACAGTAACTATTGACTTTTTTAAAATTACTTAGCACATTCTTAGGCATAGAACTTAATCTCAAAACAGGCAATGGTAAAATTCTCAAGGAAAAACCCATCATTATAAATTATAGGAAGAACTAAAGAAAAAAACCATACGTATTAAGCATGTAAGTCTGAATCCGTTAAGTACTTCAAACACTTTTCTTACCACTAGGGCTTTCATAGTACATTTTCATAATTCTCCATTTTAAAGAAATGACGACATATTTGTTTTAGGAAGTCCGGTGCAGCAAACTAATTCAAATTCACTAATTTTGCCTTCCCAGCAGGTTTCTAGTGCCTAAGGCACTCACTCACTCAAAAAAAGGAGACTTTTTTCGTCTCCTAAGTACAACACAAAGCGCAAATTACCAAATGGGACACTCACAAGGGTACGTGAATTCCTATGGCATCACTGGCAGACAGGAACATAACAGGAGAAAAGACCAGACCTTGCAAGAAAGCTAAAAACACCGTCTCTGATGGCTCAAGAGCCAGGTTCCCAAGCACTCTACCTTTGTAGGAGCCTGGCTGGCTGTGCCTGGGGCCAGCTAACGGACAAGAACTACTATAAGGAAAGTGCTGGAAGGAGTATCAGTGGAAGCTTCCCCCAGATGGCTCCGCTTCAAGCAATGGCACCCCTCGTCTTCACTGGGGAGTTGCACTGAGCCCAGCCTGAGCTCTCCTGCAGCTGTGCCTCGCCGGGTACCTTGCTGATGCAGAACGCAATGCACAGATCCCATTCAGAGTCATTTGGCAGTCGGGACCGTGGCTGAACCTGTGCCTGCCCTGCTCGCCCCAGCTGCCGTGTGCCTGCACCCCTGGCGAGGCCACTGCCCCCGCCAGCCCGTCACTGCGCTTGGCTCCCAGCTCCCTTTCCCACGGGAGCCGCTTGCCTTCTGCTGCTGGACAGAGGCGGCCGTGCCAGCCAGGGAGCAGTCGTCTTTCTCTAGAGAATCAGCCTACGGACATAAGATCCACAGCCTGGTAAAGCATACTATAATATGGATCGAAAAATCCCTCGCCCTAGAGGCCAGGTCAGTTCCCCTGAGGCTTTAGAGTCTCTCATAATACTGAAGCCTAAGACCAACTCACCGAAAGAGATTATCTGTTTAAATGGCACATATACAACTTGATAAGGCCATTAAACCAGGAGCATTCGCTAACTTATTTCAGATCAGCTCACAAAGCATTTTATTTCTGAACCCTAGAATTTTTTTTACTTTAGAAAAAAAATTTCTTTCAGACTAAAACAAAAATTATTCTATCAAAACAAATATATGAAGGTTATATGAACATGTATTTCTTCCCCTTCATCCTGGAGATGGAGTTCAGCCACTGGTATCAAACTATTCCCGACTCATTTCAAAGAGTACTTATGAAGCCATGATTTGCTTCCATACCTTTCAAAGTGGAGGAGGAACCGGTCAACTTCAGACGGCCAGAATATGATTAGGTATGCTTACTTTCCACATTTTGTAGACTAATTGCTTGAAGGAGAAGACAAGAAAGAGGAGCAGAATAATATCTTTAGCACAGAATCCCTTCTATGTGGGAAAAATTCCTTTGAGGTCTCAAAAAGAAATGGCAAGCAAGGCAAGGACAGACTCAAGACACATTAATGAGGGAGAATGAATGGAACATTAATACACTGCAGAACAATTTTAAAGTATTTGCAGGAATTCAGAGCCTATTACTTTGGCTATTGATAGTATTACTGCCTGACCTGGACATCATTGCAGCAGAAATTATACCTGCAAACAGAAAATAAGTAATATAAAGACCCTGTCTCAAAAATATCAAGGCACTTGAAGAAAGAGCCAATATGCAGTGAGGGAAAGGGGAAAACCTAAACAGAAAAAATGGGAAAAGCAAGGTAGATCCGATGTCCGTATTTTTAACTCTAAGTACATCTTGAATGACCACCACCCTCATCTAACAGTAGCCAAAGCCCATAGCTATTACTATATAGCTAGTTATTTTTAGTCGATCCTAAAAAAAGTATTTCACCAACTGTGTGGTTTTGCTTCTCTCAGTGTTTTCTTGCAAGACAAACTAGTAGGAGTATGTTTGCACAAACTCAAAGTGTAACGCTGATTTTCAGGTTAGACTATACTCATGGACAGTACCTAAAAAAAGGATTCCCAGTGCATCGTAAAGCCAAAAAACCCCCAATAAAACAAGAACACGTGTTGCCTCCTATAGTGTCAAAACACAGGTTATTTTAGAAGGCATTTCAGTTAAACAAGATTAATGAATTAAAAATACAGTTTGATCCCCGTAATTATAGGGGAGGTATGTTTTGTATCTGAGTATTAGTTTGTAACTGCAGTGATAATTAGGCACCTCATTATCCTTGTACAGCTTATTTTTAAGGCGGCAAGGTACCTCAACATGTTCTGACCAAAACTGCTCTTGTTAATATATTGTTGAAAGTAAAAACTGTAACACAGGAGAACTTCCAAATAAATTTTATTCCAAATATCCAATTAAAAAAGAAATGTACATATGAGTAATGTGGCCATTAACATTTGTGAAAATATTAGGTAGATAATATATCACTGAAATGTGCAACTAACACAGTGATCTCTCTACTGTGCGCATGGACATGAAAGGTAGCATCATCATTTACTAATCTCTTCAGCCTAAACAAAAGACACAAGGCCCCTTCCAGTAAATAAAAGCATCTCACTCTCATTTATCTGGTCCTAAACGACCTGTCACCTGAGCATATACCCAGTTACCCCTGAAAAGAAAACTCACATTATTTTGTTAGTGCCACACTGCGATATTTTACATAAATAGCAAACCAGTTACAACAAATGCTGTAGGGCAAACCGTTGCCTGACAGGGGTACGCAAGACCTCTGTCAGAGCATCAGTTCATCTACAATTTCCATCATTTCTTAAATTAAGTCATAAAACTCTGGGGGGGGGGGAAATAATACATTTTTCTTTCCTAGCACTCTTCTTTTATTTATGAGAGGTGCCAATTTTTTCAAGATGTCATGAGCTTTCCTGGTAATTTGCACAGGAAACAGAGGAAGATGGCAGCAGCAAGAGCATCCCAACTAAACAGAAGGCTAAATTGAATTGCGGTGTCTGCAAATGAGCAGCTGTAATAGCATCTAAGAGGAATTTGTGGGTCAAAGAAAAGAAAGGACTCCTAAATTTCTTTTTAATCAGCATGAACAGAAAAGATTTGTGGGATTACAATAATTTTAAAAGATAATTCTTTTACTGCCATATAACAACATTCTAGATTAACATCAATGCGAATTTCATTTGGCATAAACATTACAGGCAACTCAGAAGACAAAGCTTCTCAGAGCTCTAGAAATAGCTGAATACAAATGCACTCAATATGATCACTTCAGTTCCTACCCTACCCTTACTGAATAGCTTCTTTATAGTCTAATGCATATAGCCTAACAGCCTAAGGAATAGCTTCTTTAGCAAAAGTAATATGCACAAACTTCAGAGCAAATCATTACAAACCATACTGGCAACAGACAGAGAACCAAGCACCACAAGATTCCCACCTCACACGCTGTGTTCTACAACTGGGAAATCTAGAAGTGACCTTTCAACTTCACTGACTCACGTATTTCCATAATATACTCTTCTTCAGCCTGCTATCACACAAATTTCAGTAATACTTTGCGGCAGACTTTTTGTTGACTAATGTTTAATGTAAAGAGCTTCTGACCAAATTTAGACAATTTATGATGTCTCCTGACATTTTTGACCCTAGAAAATTCAATTATATTGAAATTAGTGTAATCCTAAATACACATTTTCAGAGGTATTCTATAACAAAACCAAAAAAAACAAACAAAAATCACAATGCAAATAAACAAACCAACCCCACATGCGTCCTTGAAGTTAATTCCTGGATGACTCTAGGAAATTTATATAGAAGAGGCAGAGTGGGACTTCTCACTTAGGAGTTCCCAGACTAATTTTTAAGTTCAACATAGTGATAAAGGGAGCAATAGATTAGAGAGAGAACCAATAGTGGTTTTACATGAGAAAGAAAAGACCAAATTAACACCTTCATAAAAACATTTGGAAAAGAGACTAAGTAAAGCATCTGTAATGGAGTTAGATCTAAGATGTCCATCAACACAGTAAAGTACCAACAGAGTAAGAAATAATTTTTTTTTAAAAAAAAAGGGGAAGTGACACACTAAGACAAACTTGTATGTCTTCCAAAAAAGCTGACAGATACAGTGAGACTTCAATCAGAGAAAGGTGCAGGTTTACAAATCCCAAGTGCATTTTTTCTCTTTTTCTGAGAAATGAACTCCCCTTTTTCAATTACTCTTGGGGACTTAAAATCAAAAGAGTCTACAAATGACAGGAATAAGCCAGTATTCTCTTGAATTAATATCAAGTTTCTTTTTTTAGTTACTAAGGTTGATTCTAGTGTTGGGGAAAAAATATATTCTTAGTTTACATGTCTGTATTTGTTTGCGTAACTGTTGCTGCACAAGAATACTGCTCCCTTACAGTGGGAACATCAATCTTGTTTTTATATTCACATGAAGTTTGTTAAAAATTCTAGAGTTCTTTAAATAATGTATTCAAAATAGCTTTGATTAAAGTTCTCCAGAGACCAGAACAGGATTACAGACTACTTCACAGCTAATTTATGTGTCATTTAAACAGATCTGCACTGAAATAGGTTTGACACAAACAGGAAAAAAAAAAAATACATAATTTGAATACATTTCTGGCTAAACATTTATTTGGTGTTTGCCCTGTTTTTGCAGTTACCTTTTATTTGACTGTATGAACTATTTCAACTGCTTTGGGCTGAAGTAGCTGGATGAAGGGTGAAGATATGAAACATGCTATCCGAATTAAATTACTAGGTTAGACATGCAGCACACCAGTTTCAATTCCAGGTGTGAAAACAAAGATGCTCCACATCACTGCTGAGAGGCAAAACTGTAAAACAATATAATGCGTATCTCAGAGAAATGGGAGAAGTAGTAGGAGAGAAGGGATACTGCAAAATATTTTGGACTTATGATAATACAACTAGGAAATCAGTTCAAATCTGGTTTTCTGGATTTTTTTTTTTTTAATATGCTGTTTTATGCTTATCTTCAAAATTAGGTTTATCTACAGTATAACACATCATTCTGTGCAGTTTCCTGCCTTTGAGCAGACCTGCCATACTTTCAAGCAAAAGAATCCTTCTGTAGAAACAGGCACACAAAGACAAAACGTAAAAAAGCAGCCAAGCACGTACGCCCTTCCCTAGTGGAGGCAGCTGCAGATTGCACATCGCAACAGAAAGTGTTAGTTTCGAAGCAGAAGGTAACTTCTTGGCAATTATTAAAAAAATGACATCCTATCCAGGGATTTAATTACTTCTCTAAATACTACTGGAACCTTCTCCAGCTTGCACATTAGTCACAAGTGCAAAAATTGATTTGATATCTTGATACAGTAAAGGGCTTGAAGAGCAGGCAGCTGGAGGCAGACACGCTAAGAGGTTCAGCCTTGAAAAAGTTCCAAGTGTGCATATATATTAGAGAAGAACACAGCGCAATTAGACCACACTATCAATTCTAAGGTTGTTAATAATATTGGATAAGTAGTTTGAATACAAAGGTGACAGAACCTAAATCTCCTTTATGTATGTGAGGCCACATGCAGCTTTTCCAAGAAGATAGAGAAGAAGCTGTTGCCAAATTAAAGCAGCCCTAAGCATGCTCTTCCAGCCCACTCTAGACAGGCTGCCAGCTCTGGCTCTGCTTCTCAGCACTAACCCCACCACCGCAGTCTGGCTGCCTGCTGATCTTCACGTACTCACAAAAAGAAGTATCGGTGGTAAAATTTACTGTGACATTTTTTTCCCTACAGTAAGATCCTAACTAGCAGGTTCTTATTCCAACTTTAGCAAAGAAACCAAAACTATAAAAAAAACCCATCATTTGAAAACATGCTTCAGCAGCTTACCACTTCTTTCGATACCTGCTTACCTTACAAAACTGTCCCCATGGATTCCCACATGTAAAAGCTACCCAGTGGGGGAAATACCCATCAAAAGAGGAAGCTGAAATTTTACAGAAAAATTGCCAAGTAGGATTTGGCCTGGCCGTTGACTTTGCAGAAATGTGCCCCTGGCAGAGTTGTTCACCAGCTCCTCAAAGCACAGTATTTTGTCAAAAATTTGTAACACACGGTTCAGCACTTTCAGTAGGGCAGGATGGGGATAGTTGTGGTGACCAAACAGAGGTGACAGGATTAAATCAATTAAGATTTCAATTTACTTAGGATGGCACAAAGCCTTATCTTAACAGGCACCTAATTAGTAGAAATGGTTAGCAAACAAGGCCTTAGAAATCTTGGAAAATGCTGCAAATTTGAGATTCTAGTCAAAGCAAATGATGAAAAATCATGAAAACTAAAACTAAAAATAGAAAAATGAAAGAGTAACGAATTTCAGTTCTTAGCATGCCATCCTGTACTCTGTTGGGACAGAGTTGTGGAGCTGCTTGTCCCACTTGTCTCCAGAAACTACTGCAGAGCCTGCACATTTCTCCTGGCGCACACAAAGGCAAGCTTCCCAGGATGCTCACCACGCCAATGCCAAGGATCAACTGATCTGAATGGAATGATCCAACTCTTGTTGCTGAAAAAGCACCAAATCCAGAAGAGACAAAGCAGGGTGGGGGATGGTGAAAATTCAGATAGGTTGGTGCAAATTAGATCATCATTCTGCTGCATTTACAGAAACATAGCAAGCTAAGAGAAAACCTGCTGCTATCGTACTCAACATTTGTTTGGAATCCTACCATCTCTCGGATGAAGCAAGGCTTCGCCACTGTACTGAATACAGTCACACATACATCAAATATATTTTTTATCTCATACTCTTTCACAAAATCTAATTTACTTGAGAATGAGCTAATCTCAGTTAAATGAGCTGTTGATGGTTTGTGAAGTTCCACAATAATTTGAAGAGCATGACAGAAAAAAAAAAAACAGAAATAAGCCTAGAAGTGAAATACACAGTTATAGGCAGTTTGATTGAGGATGTAGCATTTTTGTTTCTTACAAGAGAGACTGGAGGTAATAAAACCAAGCAGGTGTTATCCTTAGCTGATACTCTTCTTTAATTATATATATTATTCTTGTTAAATATATCAAGTATTTAAGTTCTTTTACTACAAGCTATTCACTGACTACAATCAGTGCAACTGCTGTGATCTGTCCTACAGCAGAGATGAAAACAGTATTTGATACCTGTCTACCAGGAACTCCCTAAGAAGAGGCAATGGGTATCCTCAGGATTGAATATCTTATGCGCTTCTGTGAACTGACTCAATAGGACTAATTGCCTAGTAAGTGTTTGAGGGATGACACCTTTGAACTGTGTGGTTTATCCTGATGAGAAAAGGAAGGAGATGAGTACAGTGAGCAGCAGGTCAGCAAATTCCTCCGGTACTTGAGCCAAAGCACAACACAATTAGCTACACTTCCAATTTACTTTGAGAGACTATGGATCAAATCTTCCACAAGACTGACTGGCATCCTTTGAAGGATTAATTGAACCCCAAATTATTTTGGTTTAATAAGAGCTTCACAAATACAGACATGCTATGCTTTGAGTTAACCCAGCTCATTAAATAATCCTTAACTGACCAAGATGACAAGTGAAATATGCGTAAGTACTGAATATCACAGTACAGGCAAGATGATGGGGCAGCACAGGTTAAGATTTCACTTATTTTCACTAGAAAAGATAGAATAAAGTTAGTTTAAAAATCACAACTTGTATCTCAAGCTGACCCGGCAAACTAAAGACACTCTCCACTTACCCTCAACATTCATGGTTTTGCTTAGTATGTGAAGACTGCACACAATTTCTGGCATATTAACATCCAGAAATAGTATTTAAAAGCAGATCTCTGACTGCTAAAACCAAGGAAGCTTAGTTTGGTTTTAGACAATAATTCTCTTCAGCTTCTAGAGATGCATGTCAAGATTTCTCAAATTCTCAATTCATCTTTAAATTAATAAGCAAAAATAAGAACTGGCAAGCTCTTAATGCCAATCTCTTGATGCTGAAAGGAAATGTTTTGAAACGCACATTTCAGCTGCAAGAGTTGCTGAAGTCTGTTATAGCTCTACTAGACATACCCAGCAACTGAATACTTTACATGCTGCTTTTTTTTTAGCCATTAAATATCAGCAATGCTTATATACTTAATTGTTGTAACAAGTGCTCTTATAAAGACTATATTCAGTTCTAACTAACGGTTAGAACAACAGTTGTAAAAATTTGGATACAGTCAAGAAGTCTTCACTTCTTTCCACGTCCATTTAAAAGCTGAAACTTTTAACACTAAAGCAATAACACTCTGGAATTACATTTCTGTTCTACTTAAATTTTATGCCTTATTTCCAAATCAACATTTTTGACCATGTCATCAGTTCCTAACTTAGGCAGGGATTTTAACAAAGACTAAGAATTAGGACTTAATATGTGTCACAATTTAGAACATAACAAAACATGTTTTGCTTAATACAAAATAAAATTTGAAGATTTCCGATTAGAATAGGCAAGGAAAAGCCAATTCAGTAATACTGGAGCCAATTCAATAATAATAATATTGGAGCTGGCAAATGAACATTTGCAAAAAGGTGTTCCAAAACCATCTGTATAATAGGTTTGATCTTTTCAGTTGCATTTCACAGATCTCTCAGTAGTAGTTCTGCAAAACCATCACAGGCAAGTAGAATGTCAGCTGAAAACCACAGTACTAGTTATTCTTGAGTGGCAGTAATAATTATAAAGGTAGTTTTCAGCAGTGCAAAATTCACTATTTATTACTTGTAATTTAGGTTTCAGATATTCATTTACATTACTACATTCCACTGGTTTTGCAACATTCCCTTCATTTCCAACAGCATATTTAAACTTTGGCTATTTATCTCACGTCAGTGGAATAGAAATGATGTTTCCTTTGCATTACAGGAAAAGGTATGTCCTTTATACAAGACATACACTCCAACCATCACAAGACTTCAATCACAGCAGGAGCAAGCCTCAAATGCTCTTCAGCTCTCCTGTTTTCTCTGTTGCTATGTATCAAAACCAACCCAGGAAGTTTTGCTATAAAACAAAGGTTGAGAGGGCTTTTCAGGATTCAGATTTAGATCTTGGTATACTTGTTATCTACAAAAGAAACAACCAGTAACATGAGGATTTGCATGGCAGTTTTATTTCTAAGGCAGTTTTGCAGGTAGGCTTTGGTTGTTCATATTCAAAGAGGACTGCAAGACTGACTATGCTGTGTCAATAAAGAAATTTAACTCAATTTGGTCAGTGCACTTTGAAGAAGAAATACTTCAGCAAAATTTCTTATTGCATGGCATTTAAAGGTTATTTCTATGAATCCATGGAGTACTTGACAAAAGCCTGCTGCTATACTCTTAAAAAGATATAAACAAGTTATTATGAAATAGAAGGGACTGGATATATAAACACTTTTATATCTATCTATGTATATAGAGAGATAATTTAGCAGTGAAACAGAATGCAGAAATGGTTAACCTACCTGTGAGAGTGGAGGAATTTAAAACAAAACTGAAGAGGTGTCTGGAAATATTCATATGAAGATAGTTTGATAAGACAATGCTAGCATAATAAAAACCACAGGATCCTCTCCACCTAATTCCTGTCTGACTTGAGTATGCCCTGGCATCAGATGAGTGGAATGGAGAATTCAGTGTTAATAATTTCCCCTTTCTTATATCTATCTTGTTTTGTCTGAATTTTGCTGGCTGTATATTTTCCTGTGTAAGACTTCATATAGCTTTTTCTTCCTAGACTGAAGATCCCTCTTTCTTGGGGGGATCCTTTCATGGATAACACGGAATAACAACATAAAGAGGAAGCCTTTAGTCCCTCTGGACAACCATTTAAAACCAAACTTAGGTGGTTCTTTGAACTAAATGGCCTGTGTTCGTATCTTCTGATTAAGTGCATGACATCCTATGATGAAAAAATACTGAAATAGTTTTAGCAAAGTCTCTACACGTTTCTCTAAGATGAAATATAATTCAAAGCCTTTGTGAGAATTATTCTCTTTGTCCAGAATGGTCATTTACATCAACTGTCTACAGAATCTGAATGCTTAGCTCCACATGCATAGAGCATGGCTGAGATTATGCTTCTTGTGCTTGTTATAGATACAGGTTTCCAAAGGATAATTTTGAGAATAAGATGAAACATTTCATGGGAAAAAGGTTATTTTAGATGAATAGTTTCCTTCATGCTTGCATATCCAGTCCAAGATTAAAGCATGTCACATTTGGGTCCTCTGCGTTGCATTTACATATTGTTTTCAATAATGGCTACCATTATGACCATACACTGTTTATGCTCTGTCTTACGGTAAGCAAATACACTTTCAGTAAGTATAAGCAGCTAGTTAAGATCAGTGTTACACTGCACTGTTAGAATTTCCACTCCATGGACATAGTGCCACAGGCATACCTCTCTACAGTTTAACTTTAGCTTTTAACTACAGTTTAACACCAGGGCTCTCCACTGTTTGTACAGCCTACAGAAAACTATACTTCTTGTTGAATTAAACGAAAAACGAATCAGAAGGAATTGAAGTTTTATCGAAAAAAAGTATATACGTTTCAGAATTGGTCTGACTGCTATGCAGTAGATTTACATCCAGCTTCAGACACTTGGCTTCACTGCACTACCATGTTACGTTACTATTGCTGCAACTACAATAGTCTGACAGATTCTTTATCTTGCTCCAACTCCAGCTCCAAATCAACTTTAAAAATAAAGATGGTATGCTATCAGTTCTCAGTAGATCTGAAAAGTTAGTAGCACCATTTAGGAAATTTGCTTCCCACAAGCAATTTCATTCTTCTGTGATTTCAGTACCTTAGCCACACTCAGATTCCAATAGACGAGGTGTAGTCACGATTCAAACAAACAAAAAAAGCAAATGAAGAAGTAAATGCACCTCCTCTTTGCATCCAGATTTGTGCACTGTTGGAAGATGCCCTTATGGGCATTTAAGTTTCCATTTTGAGAAGCGTCAATGGAATTGTTCAGACTAACAGAACAGGAAGTTTATAGTGACATAAAAATTTAAGGAAGTACTCAAGGCTAGTTAGGAATGCCAAACCATTTTGAGTATATATGCAGATAAAACATTTTAATTGCTTAATAATATTGAAGTCTCATATCATAAATTTAAAACTACCCATCACTAGCAGACACCAATTACTCCCAAACTTTTTTAAGTCATAGAAAAGTCATTGTGAATTTATGTAACATCTTTTCAATGTTGTTGGCATAATTTAAAAGCAGTGTGATAAAAAAGATGGGCAATCAGTTGCCATTGTCTCCCTGTTAAGTAAAGCACTGTGATACACATGACTACTATAAGGATACCCAAAGCACTGCTTCATTAATGGTATGAGCTTGGATGAGTGCGGAACTACCATGGCCAGATTAGCATGACTGTCATCTCAAATGGAGTAACTCTTGGTATAAGCTTAATAAAACCAAAGCATGCAAGCTGTACAAAAGAATAAAATAATGGTAGCAAGAAGTCACAAGAAGCTTGTATCAAATTTCTCACAGGCAGAAAGAGAAAATTCTTAAAGTCAGAGCTGGATCAAGATTATTGCATCTATAAGGGAAAAGTAAAAGTGACAAGACAGAGAAAGAGGACTATGAAAACGACAGCATCTGATCTATAAAAACAAGATGATACATAAGAAAAACAATTGGAAACAGCATTACAGGCAGAATAGTTTTGGAGAGGATTTTATTTATTAACTACACATTTCATTCACGATACACATGGCTGACATGACAGCAGAATAGTTTTATATAGCAACAAAGATTGAAGATAGTCAAGGAAGGCATAATACGTTCCAGAGACTGACCAAGCAGCAAGATAAAAGCAGATGATTGTTTTTTTCTTCTTAAAAATAGATGGCATCCTAGATAAATCCAGGGAAGAAGCATAATGAAGTACTGGAGGTTCTTTTCTGAACAAGAGGACAGTAAGACTTTACTTCTGGCTAGTCTGGAGTAAAAAGCAGATCTGTTCACTATTGCCTTTCTGTAAAACATTTGCAGATGTTGTGCTTTAACCCCAGCCAGAAACTAAGTACCACGCAGCTGCTCGCTCACTCCCTGCCCCAGTGGGATGGGGATGAGAATCAGAAAAAGGTAACAACTGTGGGTTGAGATTAGAGCAGTGTAATAATTGAAATAAAATACAATACTGCTAATAGTAATTGTAAAGAGAAGGGAGATAACAAATAGAGAAAGATAAATAAAACTCAAGGGGAAAAAAAAAAACCAAAAGTGATGCACAATACATTTGCTCACCATCCACTGACTAGTGTCCAGCCAGTCCCCGAGCAGCACCCCCCACCCCCCAGCCAACTCACCCCCATTTATATACTAAGCATGACATTCCATGGTATGAAATACCCCTTTGGCCAGTTTGGGTCAGCTGTCCTGGCTGTGTCCCTTCCCAATTTCTTGTGTCCCTCCAGCCCTCTCGCTGGCAGGGCCTGAGAAGCTGCGAAGTCCTTGACTTAGTATAAACACTACTTAGCAACAACTAACAAATCACTGTTATCAACACTATTCTCATCCTAAATCCAAAGCACAGCACTATACCAGCTACTAGGAAGAAAATTAACTAGCTACTAGGAAGAAAATTAACTCCATCCCAGCCCAAACAAGGACAATGATAAGGAATAAAAAGTGTAAGTTACAACTGGCTGAAAAGTCATCAAGTCATCACCATCTTCTCACATATTGCTAAGACTTTCCTTTTGTATTTTAAGACAAGGGCTCTTCCTCTTTTTTCAGCTGATTCCATTGAGGACATTAACTGATTCTAGCACCAATGTTGAGAATAAGGAAGAGGAGTTAACTCTTGATTAAGAGTTTATATACCTTAAAATTCCATTATCAAGTATTGTTTCTTCTGATAGTTACATTTATCAGCAATTAATTCCTCAAGCAACTCCAACAATGGATTTAACTCTTCATATTTTTCAACATTTTTAATAACCATCTGTGATAGTGCTAAGAATCATACACTACATCACATAATTTTACCCTTCTCCTTCCTAAGAGACACCAAGATGGGACCAACCCTTTTGTCGCCTGAGAAGTAAATTCTGTATGATCTGCTGGATTCTTTCAGATCATTTTAGACACTCCTTCAGCTCTCACGCTGGATGAGGAAACAGTTGAAAACAGTCTGTTCTACAGGGCAACTTGGCCTGGATATGTCAGAGATATGAAATAAAGAGGATCTAGCTAGTTCATCAATTTTACCTATCACTGGCTCAACAGAAAGACCAGCAGCTGTGGAGAATGCTGAACCAGCAGACCATTCAGTCAAAAGGACAAACAAATCTGCGTCAGCTAGACATATTATGAGAAACTAAAAAGAAGAACAAAATCAGGAGGTAAGTAGTTTTACATTTCCTGTGGGTATAATCAAGGTAAAAGGCCAAGAAAACATTTCAGAAAACACTGGAAAAACAGAAAATCTAACTTGCAATCAAAAGCAAGAAAACAGAAGATCTAGATCTACATACCTTGAAGTGCACCTCAATTTGTTTCCTACATGTCTTAACTAAAAATAAACTATACAAGACAGACAGAGAAGAACCTTCATTGTGGTTCCCACTATAAAATCTTTAGTTTTGTACAAATCCAAATTAATCCTGGAGAGATGTTCTGATCACATTTTTCACTAATGTAAAGCTCCAGAACCCACCGGTGTAACAAACAGATGACTGGCCATAACTCAGATGGAAAACTGGTCAAGATGTGCTTTCCTCTGTAGCTAAACCATCCAACAAGCTTCAGTGAGTTTTCTGAACAAATGCCTAGCATCACCTATTTTTATGGTGCGATATAATTTACAGCAAGTGTATCCTGTGAAGAACTCTGTTTGTGAACAAACTGCTTTCTTCAGTATTCCTCTCCATTCACTACATTTTTAAACGGGATTGAGGGAAAATAACTAAAATGAGACTCAACGTGCTTTAGGTTTGAATAGCATTAAAGGGTTTGATTGTTAAGATTGATGCTGTGGGTAGGGGGCAGAAGATAAACAAAGTTCCACTGTGGTAAAAGGGATAAACAGAAAGATTGCCTATGATATCAAAATAAGCAAGACCCTTCCCATATTTCTGCCTATATTTTTTGATCTTTGGTGATATTTCAGTGCCAGGATTTTGCTTAGATGTAGCAGGTTGTTTTTTTTATTGACCAGAAAAATAAATATAGTTGAGGTATGCTAGGTACTACAAACAAGGTCTGCCCTGCTTCCAAGACAGGCTGGTGCCAGGATGTGGCAGTGATTCCAACCTGAAATATACTGATCCCCCACAGGGATGTCAACACGTGCTTCTAAGCATTACCTATCATAAGCGAGACAAGGTAACTACAACACAGAAGACACCAGTTTTCTAGATTTCTTATTTCTGCATGTGCGATTCTGGCTTAAGCTGGACAAAAACATTTCTGAAAAGTAGTGAATTCATTAGAAAACATAATTTTGAAGCACTTCAAGCTACTTATATGTTACAAGATGAATTTTCTACATAACTGAACAATAAGTAGTGTCACAGCAGAATACCAGAAAAGTCAAAACACAGGGGTTTGACATCTCTTGAGATACACTAAAGGAACTCACAGTAAAGTACAGTAACAAAGTACTAAATTTACAGAACTGAAAGTCAATTTTGCTCAACCTGCATTTAGGAGGGTCAGGATGCAAGATTTGTATTCAGCTTTCCCTCACAGGTTCCACACCTGCTCCAAAAATGTAAATCTATATACTGTATGAAGTACCATGGCCACTGTGCTGTGAAGCATCCTGAGGCATGCTGTTGCTCGTTATTCTGTTGAATCTGTTCACGTTTGTCAGCAGTTCTTAAACATTCAGTGGGACAACAAGAAATATTTTAATGTTGTCAAGTGTTACAGGACAATACTACAGCTTGCACTGAACACTAAAAATAAACAGAACCCTCTAGAAGCTACAAAGAATATTTAAGTACTTTTTCTATTTCCTTCTAACACCACAGGTAGAAATACCCACAGGTCTTCTGCCTCCAGGAAAGGTCCCTAGATGAACCTTCACAAAAATCACACCAGCTGAGATGCTGAATAATGACAGACAACAAACTAAGTTATATAGCAACTTCTGAAATCTGGACTTCAAGAGTAAGTACAATATTTAAAACATAAATAAATGGTTTTCTTCAATTTAGGATATTCAAAACTGGAAAGGTAGCTTGAAAATGTCACAATAAGATATTCTAGAAATATATGAACTGAAAACAGCAGCTGGAATAAGAATCATCCTACACTGTTTCTATAGCAGAGAGCCTTGCATCATATTACCAACATTTCCCCTAATAAGCACTTGCCAGAGCAACCCCGTCACAGGTTACCTAGGCAGATTCCAGTTTAGAGCATGGCTGAATGAAGACGCATGTCATTATCAGAAACGATGGGTTTTATTACGACCTGAGCAAGGGCTGTCTCCCTGGAGCTCTGTAATCCCAGTCCCAGACAGCCACTAGGGTGTAGTTAACAATTCCAGTGGTGGTGTCTAGCTTGACAGGGTCATAGTCCAGGAATGCTCCAGGGCAGCGTGTATAATTAGTACCATAAACCAAACAGTATTTTTTGAAAAATCTGCATGTCTCACCACAGGGTACTTCTGTTAGAAGAAGGCTTGCATGTTCCTACATCAAAAAGTAACTTCTCATCAGTGCTATATCAACAAACACATACAATAAACAGTTTTATTCTGGCTGTTGTGATTGCAAAGCGTGTATCTCCTGATAATACACTCTTCTGTTTCAAACAGATATTTAAAATCTCATTTAAATGCACTCATCTTACTACATAAATACTCATGGTCTATGAGTCCCAGGATTTTGTTCTTAGACATTTCCTTTTTTGTTTTTAAGATTAATCGTGACAGCTCTGCGCCTTCTCCCAACACTCAAAAATACACTAGAGAAATTTGAAATGCGTACTCCATTTATGTCAAAGAAACATGGTATGTAGCTCCTGAGAACTTACTGGACCCTATGGAAGTGCTGCACAAGCAGCTGGCCCTCACATTTGCAGTACAGACAGACTTAGGCAAATACAAGCTATACAAGTCTCCACACAGCTAATGCCTTGCCTGAAGTTATCACATCTATTCCCCAATGTCTGTGATCCAGGGATTGTGTGTGACAAAGCCATCATTTCATCACATTTTTTGGAACAAAACCAGGCTTAGTTATTATTTCTATCTTATTCCGATCTAACAAACCTTAAGCCAAGGTTTGTACGCCTACAAAGTTACAGAAGTCCTCAAAGAGCTCTGTGTACTGACTTGTGCAGCTGCATTTCCAAATTTAAGCCTTCCAGTTCATTCCTAGCAATGCATTTCAGACTTTCAAAACCCACTTCATCATTGTCATGCAAGTTCTTGTAGTATTGATATTCATTATTCTAAAGTCTTCACAACAGTTTTGCTCACCACTACCTGTCACAGCTCTCAAGAGGCCATTCAACATCCTGAATATTTGAATTACACACTAACACCAGGGTCCTGTTTCAACGTGTTGGGTGAATATGGAATGGAGGTCTTGCACTTAAACCACATAAATCAATGAGGCATTTCAAAAAGGTAACGTGAAAGATTTATTACCCAATTTGCAGGGTTCACATATATTGCTTCCTAACAACAGTTTAACAGTGGCGTATAAAATTCACTTTTTGGAAAGAATTCATCATATTCTGAAAAGATTTTAATTTGCATTCCAGAGTACTAAAATCTCAAGCTCAGCTTCATAGTGAATTCTGAACACTGCCCCTCTGCTCTAAAATCCTATATATTTCCCATTTCTAGACCTTTCCTCACATACTAATCCCTCTTAGCTCAGCAAGTGCTTTCAGCAAGCAACTCACAGAAAGCTGTCACCGATAATATGGTTGACAAACCACTGGGACCAACAGCATCCACAACGAACTGACATCCACGATCCTCCTTGTGTTAATGGCTGTTGATATCTCTCAACAAGGGTTTCTTAGTGGCCAATATTATTCACTTCTATTCAGACAGGCTCTCCATCCAAATAAGCAGCTCCCTGTGATCTTTTGCATTAAAAGGGCAACAGCTATTATTGTCCTATGACTGCCTGAACTGAAGTAACACAACATGCTAACACTGAATTGCTAGCAACCATTCGATATGCAGCCCCACAGTCATTCAAAAGTCAATTCAAAAGATGTACCTCCTTTTAAATGAGGCCACACATATGGGCTGCACTGATTTCAAGTAAATAGCTAAAAGCACTGGGTTCTCCAAAGCACACACCCCCCTTTCTTTTTTAATCTCCTTTTTTTTATTATTTATTTAAATCAGAGATTAACTTAACCCCAATTACAAACACAGCACCTTTAAAAAAAAAAAAAATCACAACCTGTTGGACAGACCTTAGTTTAAAACTCAGCATAAAATACTGTCTCTTTTCACAGCCTTGAAAGTTTCCTGAACTTCTCACCAGCCTACTGTGCTGGGAACAACAGGTATTATTCCCTTCCTATTGCAAGAAAAATAGAATTGAAAAAGCAAAAGCCTACCCAGGTCAAAGCACTAGAGTATAGCAAAACAAAGAAATTCAGAGACATACTCTCAACAAGTATTTAGGGATAGAGAACCTAGAAAGAATAAAATAAAGTCTGATTCACTGGACAGCCTGGGTGCTTCTTCCTTTCAAGTGAACACTGACGGGGCATCTCAGCCTGAACAGCAACAAACAAAATTTAAGACTGGAAACCAGTACTGTAATACAAATCTACACTTTCAAAAGATGTTTGCATTTAATTTCACTGATGCTGCCATATTCCTATTGTTATGAAAAGATGCTGCAATTAAGGTCAGCTCACCTCACAGTTTTTCAGACACACATAAAACTCAGCGCGTTGGCCAATACATAAGAGGCCTAAAAATATGTTACCACACTTTTCTGTATGCTGTTACTTCTAGCCGACAATGTACAATTTCTGTCTGGGAAAGATATTGGTTATGGTGTGTTCAGCAGTCCTGTCCAACAAAACTCTTCCCTATAAATCTGTGTTCCACTATGCGACTAGTGGAAACACTTCATTGCAATACTTCATACTACCGATATTTTATGGCAATGTATTCTCGTGTCAAAAATACAGAAGATGTGCAACCTGAACTCATCAAATAGAATCCATCAATACAGCATCTAGGTTAGAAACCTAATTTATTTTGTGCATCTACTGAACACTGATGGAAAAAGGGTTCAGCTGCGTGAATAAGCCATTCATTTTGTTGTTCATAAGAAAACAGAGTAACACTTAATCAAAAACTATGTATTCATTTGCTTAGACACTGAATAAACTTTTTGTCCACTGATAAGAACAGATGATTCCCACTAGTTTTGCCTCCTCTGTGAGTCTATGAAAGTATACGCTATCATAACTTAGCTATAAGATGTGCAGATTGGTTGCTAAAGTATGTTCCACATTTCTAGTGAGAGTCACTCTGTTTTCTGGGGCAAAAATGGGGACTAGTGTTCTACATTATGAAAACAGGTCCCTGTAACTTAGAGTACAGCTGAATTTCTATCACAGGTTCAGGTTGTGGCTAACACAAACGTAGCAAAGATTTACCTCTGATTCAAAACTAGTTAAAAAAGACTTTTTTTTTCTACTCAGGCCAAGTTTTTCTTCATCAGCACCACCATAGTGGAGGAAGGGGAGCAGAGCAGAACCCTACAGACTGCCGGGGACTCCCTTTGACCTAACACTTCAGTGTCCCTTTTATTATTACACTGCATTACTGGGCTGTCTGGGACTCACACACTTTTAGAAGTCTGTACCTCCTGGCAGTGTAAATGGGAAGGTGAATTTCCAGGTGATTACTGCTTGTTTAATTCTGTTGGATTACTTCTGTTTTATTTGCAATGTTTGAATAAAACCGAATACACTGAAGCCACTGCAGCGTATCCAAGCTCACCTCATTTCACAGTTTCTGAGCTGACAGTAGCTTCTCCCTCCTCTTACAGCTGAGCCTTAATTGACCAATGCATTTCAATGACAGCGTGTGTACCAGAAAGAAGAAAAACTGGAAGTGCTAGGACAAATCCACAAACACCAGGACAATATGGCCCATAGCCAGGTCAGGTAAATACTGTAAAAACAAAGCAGCCATCTGCTACTTTCAGGAAAACTATGATGAAGCAGGCAATATTCTAGGGAATATCCCACTTGGGAAATAGCAGAGTACTCCCTCATCTGAGACAGTATCTCTACTTAAGCAAACACAGTTGAGTGTTAATCAGGCTCATCTAAGCCTGGGCTTTTGGCAGCTAGAACTAGAAAAGTGCTCTTGTATTTCTACTTTATCTTGTTAAGTGGCACCTTAAAACAGATAGAACAATAGGTTTAATGATTATTCTACTTATCTACCCGAGAGCAATACGCACAATAGTAATCTTCTCAATAACAGGAAAAGCTCAGCAAGGTATTTCAAGAAGGTCTGGGTTTGAGGCAGAGTGGTTAAGGTGACCAGGAAATTTACATCTGAACTAAGATGTAAAAAAAATGATTTTTGTTTGTTTGTTTAGAACTAAGATGTAAAACAAAAAAAACAACCAACCAACAAAATATTCCCCAGTGGTTATTTTCAATAAATCAGCTCCACTCAGCAGAGAGGATTTCACAATACCAAAAAGCCTCCATGATTTATAGTAACCCTCTAAATGAACACTTTGGCGCTAAGAATTTCCCTTATTTGTCAACTCCATATTTTGTCAGTAATATTTTTATACAAATTAAGTTTTAAACATTAAGACTTAAGATCAAAGATTCACGAAGAAAGCTTTCTTCAGGGAGGAGCGGTTTGCATCACACATTAGATGTATGTCATCTTGTCCCTCTACCCTCCACTTGCTCTGAATCCAGGTTACATAGCAAATGACTGTAATCCATCTTCCTTTTCAACTGGACAATCACCATATGAGCCAGTTTCATAGTTTTAATTGTCTTTAGTGACCTATTTACTATAGCTTTATACTGCAGTAACATATAAATGCACCTATCCAGCAAGACTGCGGCTGCTGGCACAAATTTTCCTAGAGCTCAAATGCAATCTTTTGGGAGTAAAAAAACCAAAAAAAAGCTTGAAACTGCCAAAGGGAAAAGTTATCACAGATACTGTACTGATCCCTGCTTGTGGGAATGTTAAGTCAGCCAGATATATATGTATAACCTACTGATGCAACCAACTGAAGTAATTCAGAAACGCACCATCTGTTGGAGATGTTACACAGCTTGCTGCCTAAAATTCCTTGGGTTTCCCCCCATCATGCAGAACTGTTCAAGTATTCACTCCTTTTAGCAGCTAACAAGCACCTAGTTCTCACGATATCTAACTCTAGCGAACAGATTTTCTTTTTTCCTCAGATACAGCCCTGGAACGCGCATTATTTATGTTACTGGCTTGGTAAAAGAAGGGGCGTTAATGTAGTGTGCTCTCCAATTTTTCACCTTCTCCAGACTAGTGCCTCCCCTGAAGAAAACCAACCTGTTGCTTAGTCCATTGTAGATAAGGAAACTTTCTCTTCAGCACTGAAGAAACTGTACATAATTCCCGTGGCAGCTACAGTCTTCATTACAAATAAACTAATTCTACACCTTGATTCCCATGGTATTTCGAGCAGATTAGCAATGAAATTGACTACTCTTTTGTTCTACATTAAAGTGATCATTAGCAAGATGGTAAATAGTCCTCTTGAATTTTGCAAGAGGTAGCAGTAATGAAGCTATACAACAGTGTACATCATCACATGCTTTCTGCAGTGACGCCAATTATAATTCCTTGATTTAAATAATATAGTTCTTGTTCCCATGATCTGAAAAAAAAAAAAAAATATCATTGTACTCTGCTAGAGTGGAAGAGTTTCCCCAGTTACTATCTTTTTCCTGCAGCAACTCTACTGAGATGAAGAGATCACATCTTTGAAACATAATCCAAGTAACGAAACTTGAATAGAGGACCTTGGGATTCTCATTTCCCTTTCAATTCAGCCAAGCACTGGCAATGCTAGACACCAGCATGGGTAAGTGCTCCAGCAGCAGCTGACAGCACTGAGACCATGGCCTCCAATAAGTCTTTTGTAATTTCACAAATTTACGTTTTACCGTTTCCAAGGAGCTACTACCCATGCACACAGAGCAACAACTTCATTTATACTTCCTTCAGAGTCCACATACCATAAAATTCAGATAAAAACCATTTGTTTCTTTTTACTTTAAAAGTGCTTTTTAAAAGACACACAATGTCACCAAATATTAATCCATTTAATTTTAAACTACTTATTTTTTTATTTAGACTTTAACTTCCCAATCTTCCTTGGACCACACTTTTTAAATTTATAGGACTCACCAGTGGGCTACAAATCAGTGATGGATAAAAATTTCCTTTGCCTTACTCTGAAATTTACTGCTTTGTCTCCAGGAAATCTTGAAACATTGCATGACAAATGGTCCATGACTTAATGGCATTTTAGCATACCACAAGGGTTGAGGCTGAAGATTTTAAGCCTTGCTGAGCCAGCCCATGGTTGCATTAAAGATTTAGCAATTCTGAGCTGTAAACTACAGTTTATTCATTTCTCTGTCATAAGTTAAGTACCGATGCCTGAGCTCTGGAGTAAAACAGTAATGCTAATAATTTTCATTTTATAGTCCAAGCTGTTTAATCTGTTGCTTACACGTAAAATTGCAATCAAATCCATTTCAGAAAGGTCAAAGAAAAAGAATAAGATAGGGCTGAGCACTCTGCATTTTAAGAGGAGTTTGAAAAATCAGCATATTTTCTGGTGAAGCTGAAATAATTTCATCCTCTCAAAAGGAGTGCATTTTGCTTTGCTTCAAGACCAGTAATTCATTTTCCATTCGAGCAAACCTCAAAATATAGAGAGATTTAACTAGAATGAGCACTCATGACGCTGCGATCCTGTTAGCTAGCTACAAATTACTTTGTAGAAACAGAAAATATACAACTGATTCAGAAGCTACACACACATTTTGCTACTCACTTATTGCAATTGGTTAAAAAAACCCTAAAACTCTATGCAAAGCTACCTCCTGTCCCACTTGGCTGGCTTTCAAGAAGTATTAACGCAGCCACTATTCCTAATCTGTGATAAGACACACCTACAAATACTCCGTGGCTAGCACAGAAGTTGCTAAATGTTTTCCCCTTCTGTTTCACAATAGCAATGTTGTGCATAGGTCTACAGTGCAGACATAAATAAGCGTGCAAAGGAAGGATGGAGTTTGATTATGGCATGAGAAACACATAACTTTCCTTTTCATTCAGAATTGTCTGGGCAACTCATTTAATATCTTGGCATTTCAGACCACACATATCTCAAAGTCCATTCGTGTATTAGATGCATGCTGCGAAGACTCATGAAACAGCATTAGAGAAGCCAGCTCTTACAGTGATGAGTTTATGTAAGTATTATGAATCAAATATACTGGTATTTAACACTGTTAACATTCTAAAATTCTAGAAAGAAATTACATACATACAATAAGGTCCTATCTTCCAATGTTCACCGATTACGATATGACAGATATTACAAAGAAACAATTGTCAAGGATTAGTGCATTATTTTGCCTTATATGTATCTTTACCATCTTCTGTGATTTATAAGGCTGAGGAGAGTCCCTAGGTTTTCCAGTACAATGTGAAACAAGTAGGAAGTAAATTAATGCAAATCCTAGTGAATGTATTAAACCTGAAGTTAAATATTTACTGACTTCAAAATGGTCAAATAGAATTAAATTGCAATCCAATTCGGTAAGACACAAGATTTCTAAAATTCCCTCTATGAAAATTATTCATAAAAGACTTACATTTAACATTCAATCCCATAAAATGACAAACTCTGCATTTAAAGCACAAAGTTCTAAGATTTACTCTCAAAATACTTCCTTTAAAGCAAATTTATATGGAAGTGTGACTTCACAAATACACAATAACCTACGAATTTCATCACCAACATGCTATTAGACCAACTGAAATATACACACCTAGCAAAAAGAGAAAAAAAAAATAGATCTGCCTGCCCACACCAGAACAGCAATGACAACATGAATTCCCTTGTAATTATGCTACTAAAGCAAACAGGCAAAATTTTCTCTGAATCCATAACTATCACTACAAAACGCAACACATTGTGGTTATATAAGTGTTTATTTATGCTTACATATTGAGACAAAGCACACTAAGGTGAATGAAAAGACTACCTCTTATTCCAAATAGCAACAGAGCATGCACAAAACAGAAGCATACTAAAATTCAGGGAAGTTGAGCAAGTCATCATAGGCATACTGGCACATATCACAAAAGATTAGCTGCCTTTCGGATGTGCAATAAACATTTCAAATTTAATTACTGACATTCAGCTATGACACCATTTAGTCCTATCAGCATTACCAGAAAGATGAAAATACAGCGGAAAAGAAGTCTGCTTTACAGAAAAACATACCTTCACTCCTTCGTTGCTTTAACTTTCATTGCCAGTGGAAGAGAAAAAAATAAAATCATACAGCGAAGCCACCTGCTCGCTTTCTTGGACACTGGAATATAAACTTACATGAAACTAAAGTTTTTTACATATACACATACAAAAACACTATTCAGCATTTCCATGCTAAGCATTCGTAGGAATAAAAAATTAAATGGTTATTTGATAGATTGTACCCACTTCAAAAAGTTCAGACGTCATATGTATCAATTGAGCAATAAGTCATAAAACATGTAACATGCTAATGTACTTACTACTTTTTTTAAAAAAATATACTTATTTTTTTAAATTACTTATTACTAAAGCATATATTACTGCACCTACAAAAAAGGACACAGGAGCAAAATAGTGGAAATAAATCTACGACTGAAGGATTTATTGCAGTATCTGTATGGATATGATGTTTAAGTGTCACGCTCTCTCAAATCCCGGTTATATGTAGAATCACTGTAAAAGCATAGTAACGGGCACATTAATAGTTGTGGATACACATTAGCCTCTGGAAATCAGAAATTCAAGTTGTACCAAAGAAGAAAATTTTGTTAGAATACTACCTTCGACCTTTCCAAAAAGCATTAATGATATCGAATGCATAAAATTCATCATCTGAAAGTCTCATTTTCAAAGACTATCACACATGCAGAAAAACACACTTCAACACCTACCAGCCCACTTACACAAAAGTGTCCACCGTGTTTTATAAAATCTGAGGCACCTTTTGATATGCTACCTTTCTTGTAGTCATGGACCTCTCCGCAAAAGATGGGCAAAGCATCCATTCACAGAAACCCTTGCTGAAAGACAGCCAGACGCAATCCCCATTTCCCACATACAGCATATCTGACACAAACACAGCCCTTGTTTGGGGCCATGATTTCCTGTCAAGATAAAAAAGTAGGCATGTGAAGGGAAGAAAACTTAATTTTTGAAAAGTTAGGCAATGCAACATAAGCCCAGAAGTGTCCACAAAAATATATCGGGGGAAAAAAAAAAAAAATCAGTAATACAAATGGAGGCAAGACCAGAAGCTACTCAGAACTAAGCAGAGCAGAGCAAACTGCCCATTATTTTGTGTCGGCAATGAAAGGAAGCATACAACCATTAGGCATACAGCATGACAAAACAAACTCAATCTGTAGTAGGGATGAAACATGCAAAAAATACAAACTGATCAAGTGAAAATTGGAGATGACCTGCTATTTAGAGATCTATATACTATAATTCAATTATATATATCCATATATGTGTGTGTCTATATATATATATAGGGAGATTAACATTTCTTTAAACTCTGCTGAACCTGCCAAGGAAAACAGCTTCATCTAAACAATAGAGAAAAGTCATGGGAAAAAAACCACAAACATACAAAACCGGTGAATTAAGGCAGTAGAATCCAAATTCTTAGTCTTGTAAAGAGGCAAATTAGTATTTAACAACACTAAACAGTCCTAAAACATCTATAGGAGAGAACATTTATCCTGAACACTTGGACAATTCTGAAAGTCCTCCTGGGTGGCTGCATTTTCAGTTGCCTTGATACTTTTAAAAAGGCTGTCATGTATTTATTTTCTTGCTATAATGAATACAAAATTAAACTTTCTCAGTCTGGAAAGGTTATCAATGTATAGACAGAAAAGACTGCCCCGTTTCCATGAAAGGGTCGTTATCTACAAAGCTATCTTAATTTCTAACCCTGCTTCAGTGGTTATTATTGGTCACTACGAAGTAATGGAATGTTGAAGCACGAGGCTGCACAGCCTTGGCGTCCCCAAGACGGACAGGCAGCTGCGGCAGTTGTGTGGGGCAGAGCCTCTCCCATATTGTAATAGCAAGAGAATCTTGCAGTGAAGGAATCGGGGCTGGGACAATAGGGTAAAAAGGGCAGCTACAGATGTACGTCTGCCCAGAACCAAGAAACATAGGACAGATATAAGATAGAAAAACAGGCCTGAATACTAATGAAACTGTGGTAATGGAATAAGACCAGACTGGAAGGTTACTAAAAATAGCTCCCACTGTTATCTCCTGAAGATAGTTCCAGACTGAACCATGAAAATCACTGAATAAAAATTCAGAAGCTTTTCTGACTAAAAAAAAAAGGCGGCAAGATAACAGGAACACCGATGAATAACATCATTAATAACTCAGGAATCAAGAATCACAAAGATCTGAGGATCATCACACACCTTTGCAAAAGACCTGCCACCAATGGTGTCTATAATGCGTTCACGTGTGGCAGTTGCTGCAAAAAGACTAACAGACATAATAAAACATTGTAAAATTCAAAGAACTCTTAGCAGCAGCTCATTCTGCATTATCTTGATCGTAACATGCTGGGAAAGCAGGCCATTAATACTCTGCAAATAGGACCGGGTGCTGTTTTATTACAGGATGGTGTTCTAATTGTCCTTGTGGCTAGAGCAATCATTCATATTGGAAAGCACTTAACCCAAGACCGAGTAAGAGGCAGTTGCTCTACTAAGAGCTGTGAAAGGTTTCTTTAATATGTTTCTTTCAAAGAAAGTACTTCGAGGAGCTAATGTGAAGCAGATGTTTCTGAATTACCCCAGAGAATACAAAAACACCTATTTCATCATTATACGGAATAAGATATTACCCAAGGCAAATGCTGGTAATAAAATTTTCCCACAGGATTCCTGTGATACTAGGGATATTATCTTATCCTAAATATAACAATAATTTAATTTTCATAAGTGAAGCAAGTACACAAATTTGCTGGAAGGCAATAGCAAAGACGTTAAAGCACCTTTGAAAAACTAACAGGTTTCCTACAGTCTGCAAGCTGCAACGTTTTCCATAACTTCTTTGAACAATTTCTTCAATTCTAACAATTCCAAAACTCGATAATTTATATTTTTAATGTCTAAGAAATGGGGACTGCTGCGATTCCAGCAATTCCAAAAAAAGTCCCATAAATGCCACATCCTGTTCCATACATTCCTCAAGTCTCCTAACTTTACTGTGTTACGATTAAATCTGGTCAATCAGCCAAAAATTCCCAAAGCTATTTCTGAGGCTGGATTCTGTGGAAAATCTCATAACAAGTCCTGGTCTGGACAGGTTGATGTGAATGGAATAATGAATTTTGAGTCAGCAGGGGTTTGAAGTAGTTCTACTAAGAATATTACTTTCTTGTTAAAATATGGTAGTTTCAGGTGAGGGAGCCGCCAAGCAAGCCAGTTTCTCCATAAAAGCTCCAAGAAATTAATTTGAAAATTCTGTATAGCAGAAACTGATGCTCCCTTCCAGCCTGGGTAACCAGAAGAGCCAGGCCATTGCCCTCCCTCGCCCGCTCGCGCAGAGGTGTGCTGAGGAAGGGGCGCAGCTCACGTGCAGCCGTTCGTACCCAGAGGACATCACAGCCGCAGCTGCTCAGGCACCAGCAGGCCAGCTTCAGAACTGGGAAGTCACGACCGGTACCAGGGAGACAATTACCTCACACTTCTTCCCATTTACGTTGAGCACATCTGATGCAGCAGACAACCATGCCAAGTAATTATCCTTTAAAAAGGAACAAGGCTTAGCAATAGATGAATAGATATTGTCTGTATAAATCAGCTTTAACAGTTTTTATTTTATATTCACGAATCTGTAAATAAATGACAGTAGCTTTTTGCAATGTCGCAGAGGGCACTGCTCACGGAGCTAGGACTCCGCTCTTGTTTTGCAGGTGCAACATTCTGGAAGTAGATTTGGACCAGTGAGCTCTAGTATATGCTCATTTAAACTAGACATTGCAATCCACTGGAATTACTGTTTAGAAAAACAAAGACTTGACAATCTGCAAGTCTACCACTGGCCATAATACCCATCAATACCTCATTTGTAAGAAGACATATATATAGTGATTTTTCCTGGGCATCAGACCCATGACCTGCTTTCACACCTCACTCACAACTTTACTTTTCCAGTTATTTTCAAATATAACTTGATAATATAAACTGTGGACTCTGACCTTTAAAACCAAAGTCAGTGGAAGCATTCCGAGTCCACAAAACATTTCCTGGGGGACTTAAAACATATAAAACCATTGTACAAGAGCTAGAACAGAAATCCCTTTCCCTCCTTTTTAAACAACTAGAGAAATAGTTATTGTTAATATGGCTTCAATACGTAAATGTTCTATGTCTGTAAAATATGAAAAAGTATCAGCCAATATATGGTAATATGACCATGGAAGAAAAATACACTATTGCCAGGTAACTATTTATGATGCAATGTTCTATTACAGGATGTCAGGGCTATTAATGCAACACAGAAGAATGATTGCTGCATGAAAGTTTGTATGAAGAGCACAGCTTTGTTTTTATTGTTCTCCGCTTATTTGAAACAAAAAAAAAAAAAAAAATCCACTTTTTTCCTTTAGATACTTATTTCAGCTGAAAATACAAAAACCAAAAAATGACACTTCCATTCTGAGATTAATGGCTACACATTTTTAAACAACCATTTCTGAATTTTAATCTGAATATTTCAGTGCATGATTTATATTTACCCAATCACTTGCAAAATCCTCCCTCACTCCTATCCTACTGTTTTCCTAAAGCAAAGGAAAGCAACATTTCAGGAAATTACTTTGTACTTCTAATAAAGAGGTATTGCCGTATTAAAAATCTGGGGAACAACTACAACCATAAGAGAACACAAGGCAATATTTGTTATGTTATAGTAAGAAATCAATGAACAAGCTGGCCTTAGAACTAAATGAGCTAAAACCTTGAAGGATGACAGACGTAGTTTACAGTCATTTCTATTGCATACATATATGTTGCTGAAGATCCAACAGGATTTTATGAGAAGCGCTGACTGGGCAAAAACTGTTTACATTTTTAAACATTATCTGCCTATTGCACAATTTATAGTACACCTGCATCTTTATTTCTCCCAGACCTATTTCTTGAAATGCTATGATCCTTTTTATCATTATTTCCATCATATATAAAGGCTTTAAAAGTACGAACAAGCAGACACAAGCATACTTTTTATCCTTCCTTTCGAGCTTTTAGCACAAACCATGATCTCCATGGAATCAAAGATATGTTTTTACTCCAAGTCAGTCACTTGATGATTTTAGCAGTGATCATTAGGTGATATAAACAGAGGTATTTATGTCTTTATTTCCCCTGAATAAAGCTGAATATGTGGCTTCCATAGTCTGGTAAGAAAGCAGAAACATTCATAGATACAGTTGAAGAGAACTTTAATTTTAGAATTTGATTCTCCAAAATACTCCAAAACCAAAAAAGCTTATGCATTGTGATTACCTTGGGAACAGCTATGCTACCTCAAAACCAGATGCTAAATGAAGAGAGCACGAATTACAGAATAAGGGCCCACTAAATCAGATTTGATGCCGTAGTAGTGTTGTTATTGACATTCCTGTTTAAAAGAGAACAGTAAATTCCTAGCAGGCAAATCATATTTTGTACATTGCTTTCTGACCCTGCTTGGTTGAACTTAACACCTACCACCACTTACCAGTAATAAAATCAAACAGTGACAACCCATTCTTCCTTCCACTGGTGGTTTGTAACTGGTTTCAAGGTGGTTCACGTGGATGACCGTGCAGTTATGAAAGCAGAACCAGCTGCACAGGGCATTATCAAAGGCTACTTTCAAGTAACGATCTAATTGAATAGCAGTGCTCAGTCAAGGTGGCGACATCTTGCTCAAATGTCATTTGAAGAACCAGGAAAACATTATCTCAAATGTCAACAAGCAAGAATAAAGAAAGACAACTACTTGAAACCGTTCCATAAGAAAACCCAAGAGTCACAAAGAGAGAGAAATTCTTGGGAGTTCTGTTTCAGAAAAACCTTTGCTGTGGTCAACATCAGTTCACACTGGTTTTCCACTCTTCCTGCTATAAACAAGGATGTCCTTTTCAGAACTACTGATCTCGCATATACACATTACGGGAGTTTCTTCCATTATCAATTCAACCTAAGGACTTCCTGCAACTGCAGGTCAGACAGTAGCTGACAGCATTTAATGGCAGTATGTATTACAAATGAAAAACACAGATTTAAAGGAAAAAAATCAGTTACTAAGAATTAGACGAGAAGCCATGCTCATTTGAGTAGCAGTCCAAATCTTTCTGTCTCTATACTAAGCTATTTTCTAGAAAGCAACATCTTTCAAAGTACAGTTACACTGTAACAGTCCAATATATACAGGAAAAACAGTGATTACAGCAGATCACACCTTCCCACCCCACAGACCCCTAACCTGTTTTATAAAAACCAGACACACCACTTGACTGAAGTGTATTTTCCTAGCTAGAAACTGCGCCGTGCAGAGCAGCAGAAAAGCAAAAGGCAAAGCCGGCTGAGGACACAGAGGGCCTGTGTTTACACACAGGATTGTTGGGACTAAGAGATCTGTAGCAAAATACATTGAAAAAAAAGCCGTTCTCCCTTCATTTCTCCATACAGCCTTTCTTTATCGCTAATATATTAGCTTTTCTTGCGCAACATTATCACCAAACAAGGACTTCAAGAGCTTTTTTGCCACGACTGTTTTGCCAGGCCACCTTTGTCTGCTGTCCTTGGTTACACCTGATCCCTCCCCGTTTTCCTGTCAGGATGGAGGGCCAGAGGGATCACTTGTTGCAGTTCAATGGCATTCCCAACGGGCACAGCCCCTTCCAGTCAAGTCTCTGTGCTGCTAGCCGCAGTCTGCTTCTTGGGCTGAACCTGTCAAGTGCCGACACCAGGGGTCTTACAGACATCTGTTTAAATTGAGACACCCAAATTCCTGCTGATTAATTACCTTTTTCTGTGAATAAACAGGAGTATCACGAGTTTATTAAGGTACATGTTCAATTAATCTAACTGGTGTCAGGTGCACTGCTTCCTATCAGATGCACGGAGAGAGAAATGCTTCACTACTTCAGGACATACAGTGCCACAGGCAGCACACAAACAAGCTACGGTTTTATCTATGTAGCCATTGCGATAAACACACACTCTTGCAAACCACAAAATTAAACAGTGGACAAACTAAATTTATGCTATCACAGATTCAACAACTATTCTTCAAATGAATCTGGCTCAATCTTAAAGCCGTGTATTACAAGCAGAAAGAATCAACCAGACGTGAAAATTCTAGTTGGCTTCCTGCTTAGCATTTCTAAAGATTTATTTATTTTTAATATGCATAACTTGAAAACTGAAACTAGCGCCTTCAATGTATTAGCTTTGAAGAATTAATACAGTAGTGACAACAGAGACTTTATCTTCTATGAATATTCATGGCCTGAACTATTAGCAAAAGCTACTTTCAACCTGTGCTAGGTCTTCAGCATACCCCGAAGGAGCTCCTGCTGCCACCCAAGTGTAACGTAGCTGAGGAGGTGGCAGGATCTCCCAGGTAAGCACAGCCTCTGATTACACATACTGCTCGAATGAATCATGCAAGAGACAGCTTCAGTTCTGCAAGTTCTCCTACAGCTCTGTTTGCACAGCTCATTTGCTGCTCAGGCTTTCCTTACCGCAGCATCTCCAGTATTCATACTGAATAAATGATAGAGATTCCACTCCAAAAATCATTCTTGACTATACTCATTCTATCCTATTCTACACTGAGGAGTGTCATAACTCTGGTCAAGATCATCCCCCTTCATTCTGAGCAATAAAAATAAACTTTTTTTTTTTTTAATATTGGCATTAAATCTACAGTGTTTCTCCAGAAAGTTAACCATTCCAAAATATTTTCAGAGACTTGTCATGAGACATATCAGAAAATATCAGAAATATAACATGAACTGAGTTATCCAAGGACCCATATCACATTCCTGTAAATAAAATAACAAATTGTTAAAGCTGGTCTACTTTTTTTATATCAGATTTAACTTGGGGCTGGAAGTTGATACAGTTGTTTAGAGCTAGGAGAGCTACGTCAGAGCGAAGAACTGAGTTTTCTAAATAGAAGCTCAATTTTAAGAGCTAGACTAGGACAGGTTATAAAGTTTATATGCAAGTTTCAGAAGAGGGTATTGTTCATTGGCTCCGGATCACTAGGTTAGATTACAGGAGTGCAGGTGGTCATTTCCACAAGACTGATGTTGTAAAACAAAAGGTATCACTGTCAGGACTACTGTCAAAAATACTAACGGAAACAGTAACTCAAGATTAATAGAAAGAAAATGTGATAAATCAATATGAAAAGGAGCACAAACCAGAACGTTCAACCTGGAATGCCAAAAATTTACCATCCCTGTAATCACAAAGGTTTTCAGAGTGGAACATAGCAGTGTTTTTACTACGGTCTTGTGTGCTCTTTAATACAGATGTTGCTATTGCAATGCTTTGCATGGTGTTTCTTGGCTGCAGTTGGAGATAATGCTTTGTGAAAATATTTCCAAGCTATTAGGCTGCTAATCCAGCTTGTTCTACGTCTCATTGAAGCAGCTCTAATAAAACCACCATTTATCTCTGATTTAGTCAGGTCCAGACAGTTTGAGATGACTACAGCCTTCTTTTCAGACATACAACATGCTGCTGCAGAGCCCTTAGCATGTTTCAGGCTTTGAAACCCTCTATAGACTCACTGCTGTTTGCTGAGGTGTGCAAGAATAAACCAAGGCACTGTTCTGAGGGCACCGGTTTATGTATTTAAATGGCCTTATACTAGCATTTCTTGAATACTTGATAGCATCATCACCTTTTCATCTCACTCCTTCTGCTCTGCGTTGACTTTTCTGAAGACCACTGCAACTTGGTAATAGACAGTAAACATCCTTTTAGAGTCTAACTTTCCGTGAGTGAAAACACCACTGGGGACATCTTTACAGAAGAGATTGCTGAACTGTACTTCCTAATACTGTTTCACTCAGTTACCACTTACAAACCTACCTCCTCCCAGAGACCACAGGTTGGTTTTCTCTGATTTTTCTCCTGTGTATTTTGGTTGGGAGGGCTTGTCTACATTTGAGGGATAGCGTTTCAGATCTAAAAACCCATCACTGTGAATGAGATTTTCATCTGAGATCACCTCTCAGAGTTACTGAACTGCCTGCTTGGAGGCAGCAGTTGCACTTAGCCTGCCGCCAGCAGCCCCACGGGAGGAGCCCTGCAGACGGCGTCATTCACAGCTCATGCCAAAACCTAGGAATTATACTGCACATTATCAGCTACCCTGTAATAGGCTCTTATCTATTAGTTAAAAACATCCAGACACAGACACTCCAAACAGGAGGAGATCTGGAAATCTACTAAAATCACCTTCAACAGTGGGAAGCAAAAAAAAAAAAAAAAAAACCACAAAACCAACAACAAAAAAGTAAAAAACGTATTTTCAATTAGAAATTTACAACCAAAATGGGAATCTTACAGAATGACATTTTCAGAGAAGCAAAATTAATCAGTAAGATTGTTTGATATGGACTGTTTTCCATCCTGAAATGTATAATTAACATAGTGTTTGGAGGCTTTTTATTCTGCTAAACTTTCCCACATTTGTCTCACACTTCTAGTGATTAAATAATGGCTTAAGGCATATTTCCAGAAAGTTCACATGTATTTCTCCCCACCTTTTGCACATTACAGCAGCTTATGACAAAATTTACTTGCATTGTCATTTTCTGTCTGCTAAGCAAGAAACTAAAGCATATTACTGTTGTCTATTCCACAGCTTGTAGCAAGTTTTGATCCATCCTTGTGAAAACTTAACATAAAGATGCTTAAAAGTATTAAGTAGTATCATTACATTCCCCTAATCAGCAGCAAAGAATTTGTTGTTGTTCTAACTATACACAGCCTGTTTTAAGTGCCGATACTACATATAAAATATTTTAAAATAGCTGGTATATTTAAAACCAGTTAAAGTCAGTCTCTTGCTCCTCTTGATCTTAGCATCTTCCAAATGACCAGCTATAGGTCTACTTTTCTAACACATATGCACGGGCAAATAAATACTCTGTACAACAATAATTGTGACTTCACGTCATACACCTGAAAAACTCCAAGTACATTTATTGTCTCCCATTAAAAAGGCATTGTGTCCCTCATTCTTCCTTCTTCCTGCTTTGTAAGGCAGATGCTTCACTCTTCCATTAATATTTTTTCTTCCCACTTTTCTCCAACTACAGACAGCCCTCCTTCTGCCTCCCTTCCGTGTTAGCTTCCCACTGCTGCTATTCCTCCAGTCTTTCCAGTTATACATCTATCAGCCTACTCTCTCCCAAAAACAGAGAAACTTTCCGCCTGCCATACCCTGAACATTTCCTTATTCCCAATCACCTTAAATCCTCCTCCTTACAAAAAGCTGGTATCCTTTAATAAGGTCCTGCCCTTACCTTCTACAGGTATTTGTGCTTCAATTTTAGCAAACTGAAGGACCTGAAAATCATTTGAGCCAGAACTGACAAAGGCATGACAGCTTATCTGCTTCAAGGCCCATTTTGTATCAGATGTGTTATCCCCTCATCTTTTATGAAGCCTGGAAGTGGACAAGAGCCTTGTCCAACTCACAGCATAGCTTCAAATGGTAACCCACAAAAAGGTCAAAGGAAAGACGTTACTAGTCCATCAATGATCTGTGTCCACGCTTGGTCTCTTGCGCGTTGTAGAAGTGCAGGCACTACAATGCATCCAAAGTGGATGAATGAAGGACCAAAGGAAACATTATGGTGATAAGCAACGTTTAAGTTACAACAAGGAAATAAGATGGAGAAACCAAAAGGCAGGTTAGGTTTCCAGTTTGAAAGAGAAAAGCACTTCCTTCCCTGCCTACTGCACTCCAGGGAGCTCCCAGTTTACTCACACAGCCACATTAGACGATCTTCTCCCATCCTCACCTTCTTTCTTTCTTTTGTCCAAATCACAGACTGATCTTGGGGTAGTTGGGTATGAAGACAGAGAGAGATCCCGATTTCTGAGCTCCTGAAAAACCCACTGAAGGGCATATTCCGCAAAGGCTATACATGCTGTACTTGATGCACACGGAGAAGAATTCTCTCCAGTCCAGTCATCTGAGCCCCGCATTGCAAGCCCTAGTTATGGTCACAAAATAAGACATTCATTAAGCTACGTTAATATTTATCAGATTAACATCATTTCATGAATTGAAAGTCACATGAACTGAACTCAGGGAACAACCACTTTTATAAACAGAAAATTCTCATATCTTCAATTACAAAATCAGGACTGCCCTCAGTAAATTCATATTTTATATGAACATACGCTGCCTTTACATGTAAGATCTCTTTTCAACAGTATTAAGAATTAAGCCCCTGACTGGCTGAATGCTGAATTATGAAGAAAACCCCCCCCAACCTTAATCTTCAAAGAGCATTACTGCTTCCTAAATCCTGGACGGGGCTAATAAATCCTTTTATCATTTCAAATATAATTTCTGTAAATACTTTATGAAAAGATATTTGAAAATATAAGTATATGCTTTTTATAGTTGTGCCAAACAATTCAAGATATCTGCTTATTTACTTAATCTTGTTAAGTTCTAGCAAAAAAGAGGGAAATACATTCACGTGAAAAGAAGAAAACACTTCATGAAAGGTCTTTCGATTACTTTGCTAATTCTGAGGCATAAAAAAACAAGTGTTTGAAAAAACTGCACCTACTTACTTATAAGAAGGAAAATGCTACATATACAAAAATAGGCAATTCAGACAGAGTTCTGTTGCTAAAAATTCATATAATTCAGCAGACATTGGCCATAAGGTATGGGAACATAATAAAGTACAGCAGCATACACATGAAGCTATTCCTGGCTTTTTAGCCACCTTAAGCTTTTGAAGAAAATGTGTCGCTCAGTAGAACAAGCTAGAAATGCGCTTTTCAAGAACTATCAGCAGTTACAGACATACTTCTGTTGCAGTTTCAAACCTTTCTGCTTTCCTCTCATTTAGCTTTTATTTAGCTGTTGGGAGATGACACAAAAAAAGCTTATAGAACCCATGTAAATTGCCCCAAGGTTTGATTTCCTCAACTACATTATTGCAGAAAATAGACTCCACTATAAGTATAAAAGGTTTTAGTTTAACTATGTGAAAGAGTGCAAAAAAGCAGATACCAGCCAAAAGGAAGTCCTCATCTAGCAACATTGAAAAAGATAGTTATATTCTAAAAAGTCACTTAACATCACACCATTTTATGCAACAGGATCCTTAGATCTTCCTCTTTCAGTGATGAAATAATTTATTTGTATTTTTTTAGATCCTCTTGATCAAGAACAATTTATTTGGAGGAAAAAAAATGTGGATTTTGTTCTGACCCAGGTACCATCATACACATTCATCATGTTACTGTTGCAGAAATAAATTAATTTTTTTTGTTTACTCTGTTGAATTTTCACAAATGCAATTAAAAGCAGGATATTTTAGCACAAAAGACGATGATGGATTTCATAACCACACCTTAAGGAAAAAAAAACCATATTTTTACCTTTTGATTTCCACATCAAGAAATTTTATTTTGAAAGCCATGCAGGCACAATAAATTTATTTGAAAATAAGTCTCCGAAGTGGCACTGTTCTTCAGCTCCCAACGCTTTTACGCTAACAGCGCTGTTTGAAAGCATTCTGTCACCCCGTATTGTCAGATAATTCTGAAGAGTGCTAAACTGCAAATCAGATATATCAAGTGGATAACAGTGAGAAGTAGTAAAGATTATCCTAAAATGTGAGAAATTGCAGGAGAAAAGGTCACTAAGATGTCAAAAGGGTTCAGGAGTCTCTTGATTGACACAGGAACGTACGAGTTCTCTCAGGGACAAGATGGAGATCACGTGGACTACAGGAGAAATTTCAGAAATCTAGTCTATACAAGACACTGCTTTTCCCCAAGGCCAAGCTGTGAAACTTTTCTTCATAGTTCTTGAGGAAGCAGGCAATTATCACCAACCCACATGAAACCCCTTATTTCATTCCAACTGTAGAAGATGTTTTCAAGTTTCATTTCCCCCCACCCCCATCTGAGAGGGGAAAAGAGAGACCTAAGCTTTTCTAATGAGAGAATATACAGATTCCTTCTTCAACTGAGAAGAAATGTCATGATTCTGCCATTCAACTAGAATATATAGGCCCAGAATCCTTGAACAAAGAAACAAAGAACACGTTTGGAGCACATCTCTTCGAGATAGCTGGGCAGCTGAGAACTAAAATTGAATTTGAGGACAGAGGAATTTATGCTACATATTTGTTAACATGGTGAGCTCTTTTAACTGCCTGGACAAGTTTAATGCCTGTGTGGGAGGCTGCAAAATCCATTGCTTCTCAAACCAACTGTCCCCAGTAGAACCGGAGTCATTCAGGCAGATTCTAGGGCCTTTTCAGAGAAATTCATCTCAGCTCCTTCAAGTGTGCAAGATGGCATTCAAATACTTGAAAAAAAAATTATATTCTTTCTTTCTCCAAAATTAATGTGAAAATTTTCAAAAGGCTTCCAAACTGGGTATCTGCTCCAAGCTTCAAAGTACAACAATGTGATACAGCTAAAAAGGATGAAAGAGCAAGCACAGAAGAAAACTGAAGAGCAGCAAAATGCAAATGAGTGCTCCATTTTTCACCCTAAACACGCAGGGCAGACTCAAGCAGCTGAAACAAAAGCAAGACACAAGTTCTATAGTTCATGGCACAAGGAAATGTGAACAGAGACAGCAATATAAGCAAGCCCCTGAGAACTTAGTAGAAAGTGATCAGACCGTTAAGTGCAAATAGCAGTAAAAAAAATTAAGTATCAAGTGTAGCAGATGAAATAATAGAACTCTTAAAGCCATATTTCTAACACCAACACATGCCTGTGTATGCATGTCACACAAGTACTTACTCATATAAAGACAGACGACGTACATAAATCACTCACTCCAGGAATATCATTCTTCCTGTATCACCCCCAAATTACTCCTCACCATGACAGGAAAGGAGTTTGAAAAAGACCGAAGTTTCCTACAGGGCATGGCAAACAATCTAGTTGGTAGAAAGGTAATAGATTAGCATTTAACAGGTTTATGTTGAATGTTTCTATTACTGTTTAATAGCACCCATGATTTTTGAGACTACACCAGGCTGGGAAGCATTTAGGACAAGGGAACTGATAATAGAAAGGCTGGCTTGAAAGTTACTACACTGATCTTTTTGTAATCTGTTCCATTAAATAAATATGAATAAAAATTGAAGGTAGGTCTGGAAATACAGTAACACAACAGAAAGTCACAGAGGGAAACAGTAATACAGACCAGTTGTACTAATAGAAGAACCAGTAATCTATGTTCAGTACCACCACCTATAATAAAAATAGGTTCTTAACACACAGTACCGTGTAGGAAATGCTCCTCGCACAGTAACAGTTACAGCAGAACCCTTGGTTTATAAAATTTGAAATAAAATAGAAGGATAGTGATGGACTTGGCAGTCCTGGGTTAGTTTGGACTTGATGATCTCAAAGGTCTTTTTCAACATAAATGATGCTATGGTTTTATGATATACTTACCAAAAGAGATAATGCAGTTACAATAAGGTGATAAAAGTGGAAAATAAAAAGGTATGAAGCACAATTAAGAACATAATATTCTATTATTCTTTGACAGACAGAGTTACTTTAAAGTGGGGCAAAAGTTGTTTCTAGCATTTTTTTTTCCTTAAGCATTAAAAAAAATAATTCTATATTGGATACTTTCCCCTTCTCTACCCTCTCCACACAAGATTTCCAACCAAACGAGGCACAAAATCTCATATTTTTTGGTTTTACAAAGAAAACATAGTAAGCAAAATAGGTTCTTAACCTTAATTCTCCAGCATGCTCATAAACAAAGCAGATGAAGTTATTTAACAGCCTCTTCTAGGTCAGGTAAATGAATAAGAACTCTAATTTGGAATGAAAACTTCTCAGATTTGACTGAAATAATCCTCAGGACATGGAGTATGTACTGATTTAGTTGACATATCACCACCCAAGAGACTCCTCTGATTTACAATTATTCTCTGAACAGGTGTGCAGCACAGGGGCAGTGCTAAGATTAAACATATTGCCAGACTCCTCTCTGTTCTCGCTTTGCCTACCAAAACGTCTCCGTCAACATACCATTTATTCTTGAAAGTGTTTTTTCGAAGTCCTAGAATAACACCTCTGGAAAAATCCTAGCTAAAACAGGATAAAAACCTGAAACATTTTCAATTTAATAAAGCTAACATTAAAAATTAAGTGTTCTGGTTGCACGTAGACAGCAATAGAGATCATTTACTCAGTAGATTTTTTTTTTATTTAAAAAGAAAAGGCAAGTGAGAGAAAAATTAAAAGAATCTAGCTTAAGAAGACAATGTATAGGCAAGCCAGTTACACAAAGAAAGTCACCCAAAGGAAATTTTCCCACAATTTAAACAGAAGAGAGAACTTAAATACCTTACAATTTTCCAGCTGGATCGCTTAAAATACCTGAAGCAGAAACATTATGAGAAAGGACAAAATGGACAAATGGAAACTAGTGTTTCCTGGGATATGAAATCATGCCCCTTAACAAATAATTTGCAAAAAAATGTCATGCAGCCAAGCAAGCCAGCACTGTATAACCCTAATAGTACTATGATTGGTTCACATTCAGCTATCCAATCATTCTGGAAGTCAGAGGAGCACAGGGGACCCTTCCAGCAGAGCCTAGCACTACCCTAACTCTTATTTTCACTGAAACGAGTAGCCAGATTTGAGCAGGAAACATACCAAGACAGCGATTACCAAATTCTGAAAATCCTAGATCAGGTGAGAGAGAAAGCAAAGAGAGACATCATCTTTACCGATGTCCTTATTTAACTCTCTCCATTCTTTTAAACCCACAAAACTCCATCCTATGCCCCCCACAAGCTGCGGCTATTTACATATTGCGAGGAGATGTGCAATGCCTATAGCAGACTGACAGGTGACAGCCTTATCTCAGGTATGTCTTTAAAAAAGATTTCAACCATATATGCACCGAGGGATTTCTAAAGCTTTATTCATGACAGTTTGAAAGCCAGTTAAGAGCCGACTGCTTCTGCTATCAAATCAGTATCCTTACTAAACCACAACAAAAATATTGACAAATGTTTGGTTAATAATCAAGGCAATTATTGACATTTTAATTTAAATAATATCATATAAATGACATCACATAAAATGATACAGGTTTACTTTATGAAGAACAAAGTACAAAATGGTAGGAGAATGCTAAGGTAAATAGCTTAATTAAAGGAAGGCTTATGCGTGTTTTTAGCAATAGATCTATAGAAAAAGTTTCATCAAGTAGAAGAAGCTATTTGCATGAAAAGCTTTGAATAATACAGAAGTGGGCATAACTGTCTCAAGTGGATAAAAACACTTCCACATAAGGAGAAAAGACATTACTATACATATATATATATATATATCTTTTGGTGCTTTTTTTAGGGGGCAGAAGGGCATACAAACATGGCTGCACATAGTGCCTACATACTACTTTGGGCTAGAAATTACTGGAAAGATTCTGCTGTAGCTACACAGCTAAAAATGATGATTGCTCAGAACACCCACAGCAAAACTGCAATCCGTGGTACTCGGGTTGTTAAGATTTCATTTGGCCTCATAGTTTGCATAAAGAAATAACTCACTTTGGGATGAGGACAGGGTATGTTTAATGCAGCTATGACTGAACCAGCAGGTACAATTCTCAGGAGTTGCAAAAAATAAGTAGTATACACTGAATTACACTTCACTATAGTTAAGTTTTATTAGATACAAATACAGTTACACACATCTATGTGTAAGATCTTTATCTCACTTTCGAAAGAAGCTTAAAACAATGTGGAAAAACTAAGCACTATTTCAGAACAAGACAAGACAACAGCAACCAAAATGAGCATTTCTAGTTTAGTGAATTTTGACACACCCAGGAAAGCACTCATGTGCTGAAGACCCTCTAAATTCCAGTCTACTTTTGTAACAGTACTTAAGTAAACTTTCTATAAAATTCAGCATTTCAGTTTCATATGCCATGCATTGCAAATTATAGAAAAATGGGTAAAAGTAGATCTCAGCTTTTCCAATACACCTTCTCCACTAAGAAAATAGAGAATGCCTTTTAGAGGAGTGGATATGAATAGGTTAGCAGATGCACACCGTAAGCCAGGAAAAAACAAGATAACAAAAATACTTTGCATTACCTTGAAGACATTAGCAGCTGACAGAGTGCTGCCTGCCAGAGAATGAAACAACCTTATAAATAGTAAAGAGGGTCTGGGATTACTGGGAAGAAATGCAAGTAACTGAGCACCACACCTGCCTGTTTATATTTTCCCCATGAACTGTAGGAAAAAAACCCAAGCTTTCTCTACTCACGCACTGCTGTCTGCTCAGGCGCCCCAGGTCAACAGCAACGCCATACTTCTTAAGCAGACACAGAGACCAGAAGGGACAGCAGCAGACTGGAAGATGCAGGACTGAACTCTAGAAGGGAATCATGTTCTCCTGTTGTGATTGACCAGACAAGGAAGTAGTGAACCATCTGAGAGATTTTGCCTCCAATCACAAAACTGGGTTGGAAAAGACCTCTAAGAGCACCGAGTCCAACCATTAACCCAGCACTGCCAAGTCCACCACTAAACCATGTCCCTAAGTGCAACATCTACACATCTTTTAAATACCTCCAGGAATGGCAACTCCACCACCTCCCTGGGCAGTCTGTTCCAATGCTTGACAACCCTTTCAGTGAAGAAATTCTTCCTAATATCCAATCTAAACCTGCCCTGGCACAACTTGAGGCCATTTCCTCTCATCCTAATATGACAGACAATTTGTGCAACTCACTAGCCATTAAATGGCTCTTCTCAGTTCAGAAAGAGAAGGCTTTTAAGAACCTTGCTCTTCACCTCTAGCTTTTTTTTGTCCAAGCTAAGTAAAAGGGAGTGAGCAGCCCTCCCTTTCTTCTTCAAGGAAGAAAATAAATTTCAATTGAGAACTGTAAACAAAACAGTCTTCAAAAATATTTATGAAATACTGCACAGTGGTATGTCCTTCAGAATCCATCTACTTAATACTTTAAATCTCTTATTTTTCTGTTTTAGAAAGAAGTTTTTAAAACCTTATTACTATGTGATATCTTAGAAGATAGTCCACAACATTAATCATTCATACGCTGTGCATCAGTTATTTTGATAGACCTTAACAGAAATATGTGGTATGAAAACATGCCCTTACATAGCACGTGAATAATAATTAAAATTAAGAGATACGATTAAACTGTACTCTGCAGTGTAACCAACACCACCAGCGGGTAATCTCAGTGTATGTCTACAGCTGGTATCACTGCAGTGATTTCAGCTCAAGTGGAAATTCCCAACCTGACTCCAGAATAGTCACCTGCAGCTTGATGGAACAACTGACCAGCAGGCACCCAGTGCTGCCCGAGATGCCCTACAGCACCCAACATGTCTGCATAGTGCTGGTCAACAGCATAACGGCTCTAAGTGATAATGGCAGCAGAAGGTCTGGAAAGATTCACTATATGTTAAGACGACAGAGTCCTGTCCCTAAAAACACCAGCTTTAAGATACTAAATACAATTTGAAAACTGAAAGGTCATCTTAGTTGCAAAAATCATTTTTACAGTTCAAGCACACACTCAGGCAGTTATCCATGCTGAGCTGGGTGCTGACACAGCTTCACCCCTACCAGTTTATAGACACTGCAGACATACCTGCGCGGGCTGCAGTAACAGCAGTGACAGCACCAAAAGCACACAGACCCCCCAGAAGCAGCACAGCTGCAGATGCCCAAAGCCAGATGCTGCTGCAGAAAAGAGCACCTTCCCCTGCTCCCATCAGCTGCTCCCGGGCCTCCCACACGAGGCTAGAAAGTCCAGCTGCCTTGTCCAGCTTGTCTCAGAAGAAATGGCTAAGAGCCAAAAGAAAAATGAGGTGAATCTACTTAGAGTTCTTTCCCCCCCCTCATCTGTTCATTTCCATTTCACTAAAAACGGATCTAGTTTCAGATGTTTCTTTTGTGTTGGCTTACAGCTTAGATAAACCTGCTTTCTTAAGCATTACTAAGAATGAGGTAAATACAGCACTCCAGGTCCCTTGCTTTGCACTGACAGACCATTGGTGAGAACGCGCATTCCCTCTCAGTCCCAAGATAAGTACAAAGTTAAGATCCTGAATTGAGGGAGTGCCAGTTTGTAGTCTTTCATATTAATAAAGTTTTTTTAAAAAAAAAGGCTAACTTAGAGCACATTAAGGAAAGAAACAGGTCTTTGGTGGTATATTTTTTCTGAAAATCCAAGCTAACATTTCTCTTTCTGTGTGAAAAGCTTCTTTCCATGTGTATACCAGGGACTTCAGTAGCAAAATATTGCAAATGCAGTAAAGACAGTGATAAATTTGCAAGGACAAATCAAAAGCAATCTAATTGTGTTGTTTCAACTAAAGCCAGCTCAGTGACTAAGCTCTCAAAGGATATGGAATATAAAGCCTTCCCCCCGCCCCCCAATGACTGCAACCCAATTTCTGCCACTGTCGGTCACCAAAAGAAATCCCAGATGATGCAAGTTCTCCCATTCTGGAGACAAGAGATAGTGGAATACAAGTCTTACCTCACCTGAGTGAGAATTACAATGGTACTGAATTTAGCTTTTTCAAAATTTGGCTAAGGAAATAAAAGGTTTTGTTATTTTTAGTTGGTTGGTTTCAAATTTCTGTGGTTCAGTAACAGCCATTGCAGCCACAGCCCTGCATCCACATGTCACAGGTGATAAGGCACGAGATCTGACCCCGCACCTACTGTTACAAGAGATGGCTTTTTCCCAGCTTCCACAAGCATCACCTTGGCCATACAGATGTTTTTACAGTCCAGGAGGACTAAAAGTGTTTTTCTCATGTAATCGTTATTACTTGATATACTTCAACAGTAAAAAGATTAAACCATCGCATCATGAAGCAATCTCAACTGTTAACCAACCTTTCATTTCAATCTGTATGTAAATTCACTAATAAGTTATACAGTGTTTTTTTCAAACCTATACATATTCACAGTTCAAAATACCATTAATTAGCAAATACATTATTTTATTTACATAGGTTTAGGGAATGTGCAAAGTGATTTTTCCTTTAACACATTCTCCCAGCCTTTTCGCCTCAAGAAATCTATCAAGTGTTAATTACTCAGCTTTGTGTATACCCAACTAGTTAGTAATGCTCAACAGGCTTTGCGAAGGTACATCAGTTTATGCAACCCTCTTAGTCCTTTTATGACTTTGTAAACCTATTTTATAATTTTTCCAAAATATTTTTGCTGTGAATTCTAAAATGCAATGAATTATGCAAGTGACAGCTATAATGCACACAAATGATTACTCTTTTACACAATAATTTAAGAAACTGTGCACCTTTAGTGTTCTGTCCTCATACAAGAATTCTTCATTTTTTTTCATACTTTCTATCTACATCATTCATGTCTTATCTTGGCTCTAAAACTGATTTTTTCAAAGGACCTGTCCTCAATGACTCCAAAATATTTGAGATTGGCAACAGATCGCTCAGGTCCCATCATGATAGGTTTCTTGAGTTTATTTTTTTTGCACATGTCAGCAGAATTTGCAACATCAATTATATGCAAGGAAAAAAAAAAGTAGCAAGCACATTTTGCTACTATAAAGGACCTCTCACCTACTACTAAAATTATGTTCCACCTCAGATCTGACTATGAAATTTCTTCTTTTCCAGGAGACCAAAGGGGTTTTCAGCATTACTTATTGACTAAGCCATAAAAGGTATTTCCCAAGACAGAAAGACTTCAACAACCTGACCCAAATTTGACCATGACAAGTTTGCAGTTGTGAAAATGGACTTTAAGTCTCATAATTAACCTAAATTGTTGAAATGCTAGCTTCAGGTTTCATCTAAAACATTTTTCAATATTATATAAGCACACAGAACAGACACACAAAATGAATTACTAATGCTTGTTCCTACACCTCATGCTCAAGTCTTCCATCCAAACCCTGGCAGACAGATACTGTTTTACTTTCTATGCCTAGTCCACAGTAACATTGATTCTGAAATAATGCACTTCAATTACGTTTACTCTTAATTCTACAACAGAGCAAACAAAGAGAAGTAAAGCCCATATCTAACAAAGCTTTGTTCACCACAGGTTATTGATATCTGGAAACAATTACAGTATGCTCGTGATATCTTATGCTAGTATTAACTATCTTTAAACAAACTTATTGGAGGCTGTTTAAACAACCTCCAGAAAAAATTGCTTCTGATTCTTCCGTGACAATCCAGCAAGGTTCATAATGCTGCTACTACCAAACATACTAGTATGTGGCAAAAATAGTGTAGTTTGTGGTGATGCATTTGTTTTCACATGAGTTCATTTGTATTGCACGACAGAAGTTACCTACAGCCTTTTTACATGTCCCAACAACAGATGGACCCTGCACAGCTCAGGAAATAAGTCAGTGTCTTTCCCTTGAGTAATACTGTTTCTCTTAAATCTTGTCTTCTTTCATATACAATGCATAGACATTTGGCTTTCTGGTCTGAAGGTACTAACTGATCATTGCTTTATTTAGAAAACATGCTTTGTACCTGACAATTCCTTCATAAAGTTAGTTTCATTGTACACATCATTCCCATAACACAGCAGCAGGTCTGTACGTGCAGCATGACTGCATTCTGAACCCTGGAATCCACAGGAATCCCACCAAAGCAGCAGAATTGGTCATAGCAAAAAATCTTCCTTAGTCTGAACAATACTTCTGAGTAGGAGTCCACTAACTAAATCATTTGGACAAGTTTTGACAGGCAAAAAAAACCCCAAACTTTTAAGCTCTGTTGTTAAGTGTAGTAGTTCAGGCACATGAACAATAGCTGGTTTTCTTCTGGTTTTTGGGGGGAAGGTAAGTACAAATCAGCCAGCATTGTTGGCGTGGGCTCCTTACTGCAACAGCTTCACACAGTCCTGTGAATTACTCCCTCCTCCGCGATTTATAAATCAATAGGTAAGCTCCCTCCTGTATTTGGAAAACAAGGGCCAACAGTTGTGCCTTTAGACTGTTTTCTGACAGAACACAAAGCCAGACCGCTCTTAAAAAATTTCCCACACATCCTGGGAGGACTTGGGAGTGCCTCTTTACTTATGCTGGAATGAAAAATTGGCCCAAATAATTTAACTAAGAAAGCCTTAATATTTAGAATCTTCTAGCATGAAAAAAAAGTTTTACTAATAGAAGTGGTACTGCCATGTTTGTGATGTGCTGAACCTGAGGATTTGAGGGAGAGGCATGACAGGGCAACAGGAAAAATCCAGGTATGCACAGAATCAGTTTCCCCTAATGCAGGAAGCTGCTGTAGCACAAGACTGACCCAGCTGTGTTAAAAAAAAAAAAAAAAAAAAAAAAAAAGACATTTTAAAAATTTCAGTAAGGTGGGTTTTTTTTTTCCTCTCTTCTCTTTCAATAGAGAGAGCATACACTGAAAACCTTGTTCAAGTTCTGCAAGAACCAGCATCCTTCCAGCAGAGCTTGGAAATGGTGGGAAAAGCAAAGTAAGGGGCTTGCAAGTCCCAACAATGTAACTAATTGCAATTCTCACTAAGGTAGCCACAGTGCCTACACACATGCACAGATTGTATCTCCATCAGCAAGTAGGGTTGCATAACAGCAGACCTCTGATGAGTGAAACAGTTGGGCTCCAGGACCAGAAATAATTCTGCACTTACCCGGGAGGACTTGGATTTAGACTCTTAGCCAGACCCAGGAGGCAGAGCAGCCACCAGAAGCTGGGCACACGGAGTGTGCTTCTGGAGCACACCTCTCCCTTTGGGTTCACCCAAAAGAACATATCTAGCATGGAGCAAGACCTTGTTACAAATGAAAGTACAGTAAGCAATCTCCTCTTAGTGATTTGCTTTGAAAGTTCACCTTGATCCAAATAAAGCATTTCCCAGAGCCAACAGATCATGTTACTTGGGAACCTTTGCAACTCCAGACCTCTTTTAGGACCAGAATCTTAGGTCTCATCCCTATTTACAGTGCACAGCTAATGTCATTTGTAACTTGCCACAGAGGTTAAGGTCATGAAGAATCAAAGTGGAGATTTGGTACATTGAAGAAAAATTCCTGAACATAATACAAGAGTCATGCCTCAAATGTAAAATAAAAGCTGCTCTTTTTTCTGCCTTTTTTTTTTTTTTAATTAAGTTTAAAACAGATTCAGGAATGGATTATTCAGCTGGTCTTTTCTCCCTACTTCATGCAACGTCCTCTGTGCCATACAGAAATTGTTTTATATGCTATACAGATATGACTGTACAACGCCAGATTTCCTTCTCTTTTACTGGGAGAAATAGTTAGATTTCTGTGTTCCATTTCTCCAGTTGCATTGCTGTGAAATTTTGTTTGTCCTCACTGGCTTTCAAGCACACCTCCAAGCCTGATATTCCTTAATTTACCACTTCAGCTCTATTTATAACCTCCTCAAATTTTTTTCAACGCTTTCTATGCTCTTCTACATAAAATTCCAACTAGCCAGCTGGGAAGTTCTACATGATAACTAAATAGAATTTGATTCTGTGTTTAAAGCAGAGGAATCCAGAATATGTATTTTTTCCTTAATTCCACTCTCTTAATTTCCTTATTTTTAATCATAACTCTAGCAGCACTATCTCATGTTAGTGCTTCAGAATAAGAGTACCCTTCCTTAATGACACGGCTTACAAATTTAAAAAAAAAAAAACAAACCACCAAAACCAAAAAAAAACCACCAGAAGTTCTGGTATGCTGAACAAAATCCTAAGCAATGGTTATTTTCTTGTCTTCCTAAAAAGGGTTACTAATAGAGGTCTAGCACTTGTAACAGATCTTGGATACTACTATAAATTACTTTGTACAAGAAAACAGTACTAGCCTGTGTTACCATTAAGCTAGTGTGCTCCCATCGCTCTGCACATTGCTCAACCAGAATCTAGAAGGATGAGCACTGAGAACAGAGGGGAGCACAACTCCTGGGCATCTGCAGGCAGCGTTAACACCACCAGTTGGCTGAGACTGTGATAAACTGGCTAGCCTTTGACATGGTACCTCTCTGCTAACAAGTGCTACGTTTTTATTATACAGTTGACCAGCTCACTACTTCTGCACAGAGCTGTACTTCAGAAGTTTGCCATGAAAGTAACAGCTCTCCTCACAGACCGCATGTACTCATAAAGCAAAGTGGAAGAGCGGAAGATGGGAAGCATTACCCACCATTAACTACTCCCCTGCATGCAACTGTGACTCTTAGCAAAATAACTATTTCATATCCTGACTTGAACCAGCTCCATTCCTTCCCTCCCCATTACAAGGAGGTAAGTGGTCCTTGAAAGCATGATTATATACATAATACATCCCCTAAAAGCATAGTAAAATTTTTACTTAAAGAAGTAATAGAACACTAAGACTGAAGGTGCAGCAGCAGACATGAATTTAATTCTATAATGCAGTTCAATTCCAAAATTAGAGACAACTACATATGCACTTAATGAAGTCACACCATTAAAATATGGCACAACCACTCAGCCAAATACTGCAGCCTTTATTTATTCCCACAACACTTCTGATACTTTGCAAAAATGCTTCTGTCATTTATTTAAATTCGAAGTCACCAAGTCTGCCTCTCACATGGAGAGTTAGAAGAGTAAGAAAATTTTCACATCCATTAAGAGCTAAAGACATAAATCCTGCAAATTCAAACATGCCACAAATTCCTATTAAAAAGGTTTTATTCTTTACCTTTCACACAGTGTCATTACAGGATGGTCCCACATGCATATCTGGATATGCAGTTGAAACCCACATCTGTGTTACCAGTAAATTATTTCTTTAGAGATTCCTTTGCTGCTGTTGTCACTTTGGAAGTGTGACTGGAAGTTAGAAGAAAACATAGCAGACAACTCTTTTGCCAATATACAAAGTTACAGAACCTGCTTTGTTACTCAGCTGTTCTTCATTCGATTCTCAGATTAGCGGAATAGCTTTGTTACCAACCAGTTTCAAGTTATTAGTTCAATCACAGTGCATCTAGCTGATTAGAAAAAATTATGCAGGAACTGACAACCACTACCAGAACTTTCAGATCTGGTTTTTAGAGGTTCTAGATTACCTTCTCAGCAAGAGACTGGCAGACATCACAGCTGGAATAGAACAACTGCATCGTTACACTGTGATTACAAGTAAAACAAAAAGAACTTCAAAGGCACGAAACAGTTTTTAAATCATGTAAGTGGAAAATAAATTAACTAGTCAAAAAACTACTTGGAAAACATAGCACTTAGGAAGGGTCAGATGCTTATTTCTCAGCCATCTTCTGATCTGCCAAAGGGCACGAGCACTGAAATGTATTTTCAGGGAGCCTTTAGAATAGCAAATATAACCTCTCATTCCATTTCAGATAGGGGAACTCTCGATATATTGCATTCCTGAGCCACTCTACCTGACAATATAAACCTCTTATTACAGTCCATAGATAGGCTGAAGCAGCTCCCTCCTCATTTAAGTAACATTGCACACAGCAAGCCAGATCCAAAATGGATGTGAAAAAAACCACACGATGCTGGGGGGGTTTGAGCAAGACAACAGCCACGTGAGGGTGAAAATTGAATGACCAGGTTGGCATCAAATTCTCAGTTTACGAAGTTTTAAGTTCCACAAAACACAATCTCTCAGCTATAGAAAGGCAAGTAATAATAAATAAAAAAAACCCATTTTGCTAAACATGCCCAAACACATGACACCTCAGAAAGCTGCAGCAGTAACTGGCTTCGAATGATAGGGATCTGCACAATCTGACTGACATCAATTCCACCTCTTGAAAATTAGGGGAATTTTTGCAGAGGAAAAATTATCACATGAAAATGAAATATACAGCATTATTTTCTTTACAATAGAAAGAATGGAGAGTCAGTATTTCCCATCATCATTCAGAAGTGAACAGTCACAAGTGAAGTCAAACTAGTGTGGGAACCTAATCATTCCTACAGCAAGCTATTACATTTCAAGTGCACATAGTCACTGAAAAGAGATAAAATGTGGCCAAAAAAAGTGTAACTACATCACTGTATAATAGCAGAAATAGAATAATTGGCAAAGCTGAACACACCGAACAAGAGCAACACCAAATCAATCTTCCCCATGAAAAGGCACTCATGCCCTATTTCATCACCAATCAAAAAATGAGTACCCTAGGGGAGTGGGTGGGGGGGAAATAAAAGTTCTCCGTATCCTAGGTTTCTACTCTAAGACTTGCTTTAAGGGAATAATTCTATCCAACTACTTTCGGATCTCCGCAGTGCCCCTAGAGCTCATACTAAGGGCTTCCTGGAAGGACTCTGTCTTTCTGCAGCAGGCGGAATGAACAAGGTGCTTCCCTTGCATCTCAAGATGTTGTGAGAAATTAGAACAAGTCTGATTGCTGCAACATAACTGGATTGCAGCAGTTGGCATAATAATAAAAACCTGCTAATGATGCAATCAAACTGTATCACTGGCAAATGCCTGCCTACTAAAGCCTTGCCAACTTCCTATCTTAGTCATTTCATGTGTCCCACTCAGACTCCTCCTTCATCTTGTTGACTGTTAAAACAAATGCTCATTTTGGTTACAAATCTTTCCATCGGTTTTTATCATCTGATGGTAGTCTACTTGATTACAGTCTTAAGAGATACTTAAAAATTATAGATCTTCTACAAGACACTACCAGAAAAACAAGAATATCTTTATTTCTATTGGCTCACCTAGCCAATGTGGGGGACACTGTTCCTGAGGAAGGTATAACGTGACTGAACAGTACCAAAATAACATCCAGCCAAATTTAATCTCTCATTACTCTGAAAAAGACTCAAAGCTGTACTTCAGAAAAGCCAGGTATCTTTATGAACTTAATTAAAATTGATTTGGCAAATGCAAGAATACCATCTGAAAGAGTGAACTAACTGTGTTCCTTTTATTAGTCTCTCTAACCTCACTAACCATTTAGGTCTCTTTCTGTATCTAATTAGAATTTAACTGCAAGTCATTGACATTTCATTAATGTCTGGTGTTCCCTTAGCAGAAAAAGAATGCTAAAGTAATAGAATATTAAGACCATACCTTCCCAGAACAGCAAAAAAGTAAGTATTAAACAAACCTTAGCAGATATTTCAAAAAATAGGTGAATAATAACAAGTTTTACCAATAAGTGAATTCACTTTATTCAAGCATTTAACTTAGCAACTTTTTCCTCAACTTCCCCCCCGCCCCCCTCCAGACTACAGTGGCCATTCAGCAGCCATGGCATGTCATGAAAGAATTTTGTTCTCTTGGTACGAGGTCCTCACAGCCTGTTGTCATTCCGGAATGGAAAGTAGCCTTGAGGACACTAACTTCATGACCTCAGGGAGTGGTGTCAGCCCACACATTATGACAATAGAAAAAAATTCCAGTATTTGTTTGCAGGAAACATCTGATCCCAACTCAGCAATTTAAACATGATGCTCTCCATAGGGGCTAGCAAAACCAATTAAAATACCCCATTTTGAATACTAGAACAGAAGAAAAACAGGAACTCTTCTTTCAGAGCAGATCTAGGGACACACTGTCACAGTCTATTAATATCTTAGATTCTGCTATTGTATCTGTAGGTTTTATAACCGGTAGAAATTTCACTTTAAGGCAATACTCAGTAAATTCAAATTTAAACAATCTACCATTGTTTTAGGATCTTTCTACTCACAAGTTGTTGGGAAGGTGGAAACAATTCTCAAAAACCAGTCTTCATTCAAAAATCTGAATTCCTTCTGTTCGTTTCTTAGTTGTTGCATTTTCCTAAGGGAGGCATCATTCATTAATTACTCGGGTTCAAGAGATCCATTTCATGCACTGCTGGAATTGCCATTGACTGATACCACACAACATGAGTTTCTGCACCGTTTCACGCTCATCCTGGCAAGCCTCAGTCGGACCTGTCCATAGTATAACCGAGCAGTCAAAAAGTTCCTTACAAATAACTGATCCTCTCGTACGCAGGGGACTGGAGAGCCAGGGCAGAGCTCTGTGGGCCAGCAAGCCTCCCGGTCCTCACTGACTTAACAGTATTCCTTTTTATTCCAGTCCCTGAACAGTGTAGTTCCCCCTAACTTGTCAATAATTTTTCCAAAAACAGGAAGACACCCTTATGCAGGTGCAAGTTTTAGACTTCCTTCATTATTTTAATACCAGCAATACGACCTTTAACAAAGAATGCAGGGAGCAATTTTTGAACAGGGTTTTCTGTGTGTAGTAACTAAAGCATATGTAATGGTGAGATATAATAAAGCACTTTTTCAAAACACTCTTGCAGGAATATTGAATAAGTATAATTAATATGCAGTTTTATGAAAAATTTCATGAGAATTCCTAAAGAGTGCACACTCGGCATTAACTACACTCCTTAGGCAGGGATAACATTACAAAACGACAATTTTTTTGCCAGCTTATAATAAATAATTAAAAAGCTCACAGTGAACATTTATCTTTCACCTCTTAAATCTTTCACCACGTAAAGGTAACACGTAGAAGTTAAGATCTTGTACTGCAGCAAAGCACAAAGAACATTTACAAAGTCTTTCAGAAAGACAGATTAGACTGATGTGGTCCAAAATCTATTAAATCAGAAAAAACTTCCATTAGAAAATTAGAAAACTTTTCATTTTGAGGGTAAACAAGGGTCTTAAACTGAACACTGGCTGATTAGTTCAAATAAAGCATTTTTTCCCCCTTTGGAATGCAGGTCTTGCATACAGAAGTAATAAACATGTAAGCCACATTTTTCTTATAGTTTTCTTACGGTGAGAAAGGATTTGTCACAGTTTCACTGACTACATACTCCAAAAGTATTCAATTTAAGTATGTGTACACAAGTTTTATTTCCAAGCACCTTCTTTGTCCTCTCTTTCCTCCTCCCCATCATCCCCCGCAGTGTAAGATACACCACTTCTTGCTGAAACACACAGCTGGCTCCACCTGTCTGGGCAGAAGGAAGAGCTCATTTCCAGTCTAAAAGCTGCTTTAGAAGCGAAACAGAAGGTTCATAATCATTCTAATACTATATATATATAGGGGAACAATATTTGCTTCAATTGAACTTAACCAATTTTGACCTAGTCTCCTACCTCATACCCACATTAAGTTGGCCAAATTGAAATAAAGATGTGCCCCTCTCTAGATTAGTAAAATAAATAAAGACAGGGTTACCCAGCATTCTCTTCCTCGTCCAGGCAAGTTCTCCATGTAGTCCGGTGTCTATCATAACAGGCTTGACTTTTTGATGTACCCAAACTCCACAGCTGCCATGACACCTTTAGTTGGACCTTGTCTGTTCCAGGTTTTAAAAGAATTAATATTATAACGTAGTGCCTAGCACTTATGAAAGACTAGTACAATAAACCTGTTCCCTTTTAAGACCAATCATACCCTACAGGCTAACTAAATTTAACTATCTAATACAGAACGACATTGTTAGTTTCATGCTAGACATGGAGTTGTAACACAGAATGCTGAACGTTACTTAGAAGGAGACCATAACTGTAATGCATGTCCCAATTAGTTTTTAGGTATCAGATGTCAACTAATATTGAAATCAAACACTTCAGAAATTAAAGCAAGTTTTTCAGATCACTTCAGATTCAAGTCTGAATTTCCAAATGGCTGTAGTTGAAATCCAAACAACACCTAAACATATTTAGAAGTGAAACACCTTGTGCAAAATCAAAAGAACAGTCACTGGTACCAGTGCTGCTCCACACTGTCCTGCTCTTTGGAATCTGTTCCTCTTGAGGCCGTTACACAGGCTGAATGGGTGGTGTTCTTCCACCAGTTTGTTTAAGAACATTATGTACAAAAAAAAGTTCAATTGTCATTTCTAAGATCTTGGGAACACAATGGTTTGTTAAAATTTAACTCCAACAACCTAGTGGTAACAATTCTAACTGGGAAAAGAAAGCGGTTCTTAAAAAAACACTCAGTAAAACAGTTAAGAGCAGCTTCCCTAGCCTGGCTAGGTAACCATTCATGAAACTGAGGGGCACTCAGCACACAACAGCAAACCCCTCAGTGAATTACCATCTTACAGAGAACGAGCTGAAGAGTCAGTCCTGCTAATACCATTCCCTTCTTAATAATGATCATAAAAAACACATTTTAAATTAAAGGCTGAGTTCAGTTTTATACAACTTGTCCTGGTAACATTAAGACACTAAACAGGTGTGCTTATTTCCTTGAGTCGAGAAAACTGTTGGGAGTTTTTCTACGGTATTACCCAGTAAAACCAACCAGAGATACTGGATAAAACAGTAGTTATGGTATAACTGTCAATAATGCAGTAACAAGTATTGGAACCAAAAACTTTGTCCTAGCACGGGGTTTTTAATGGTGACATAGTAGCTCCAAGGACTAATCTAGTAATCCTCTACAAAGTTTATTTCTCCTCCTGTAACTTATAAGAAGGCATTTATGATCCTTCCTTAAGGAACCACAAAACCAGAGAAGAAAGCTATAGGACACCTGGGCCATCCTTACAAAGATTAACTATATCTGCTCTGAAATGAAAGCTTGCAGAGTAGTACTCATCATTTGCTTGCCATCATCTGGTTACAGCCCCTTCATGACTTGCAGTCATGATCTATAGGAAATAGATCAGACAGTCCCAATTAACAGCACTGATTTATCCCCTGTTTAGCCAATCATAGAAAATATATTCAGAGTTTAGTGAACATTCTTAAGTTATAAGAATGAATTTAAAGTTTCAAAAATTTTATCAAAGTTACAGGAATAATTTCTGCTAGCATCTTTTCAGCAAGAGGACCTTGACACTCCTTTAACAACTGAATTTTGGCACAAAAGCCACCAGCAGTCTGAAGCCTTCTTTCAGTGTCCTATTAAGCTGAGTAACCATGACAGTCGACATTTGTTAAAATACGCTAGTAACAGTTAGCACTTAAAACTGTTGATAGAACACAAAAAGTAAAACAAGCAATACGAGCTCCTGGTAAACAGACTGTACAGCAGTGAGAGGTCAGAACAGTGATCTCAGCCCACAAGCTCTTCTGCTGCTGGAATCATCTACAACACGCACTCAGCGTCTGAACAGGTTTGTTTTGCCCTTTCTTTGCAGGGAACACTTTAGTCTTTCTTATCTAAAGCTAGATTTATTCAGCTCAGCTATCAAAGCTGCAGTTACAGATTTCTTCATGTGGCTCAAGGTCAAAACCATGCCTCTTCAGCTCAGGTCAGCATTGCTGCTCTTGTGTTGTAAATCAAGGTCAAGAAATTTCGCTTCCTCTCAAGAAAGAATGAGAAACAGCTAATTTCACAACTGAGAGCAATATCACATGTAGCACAAATAGCAAACAGTGGCAGTTTAGCAAATGTGGCATTCACTTTCCGTCCCACAGATCATTTCTGGTGGTAAAGAAATACTCTATATCAAGTCACCTTCTCATGCCACATAACCAAGGCCAATGAAAGTTGAGATAAACTGAAACTATTCTTGTTTAAAGAAAATATTTATCAACTTTATATGAAAATATTTCTGTAATCTAAACCATGTTTTCTCATGCAATCTTTTACCTACAGCACTTCAATTTGTTTGCCCTTGATCATAAATTATAAACAAGTAGTGAATGTGAACTAAGGTCTCCTTCTCTCTGAGAAAAATCAATCTGAATAATTAATTACCAAGAACCTACCTAGTTCTTTCTGCAGCAGTAGCACACTGAGCAAGTTCAAAAATTTTCAAACTATTTCATAATCTAAACTTAAGCCAGGATCCAACTCCACTCACTTTAGCTGTCAAAAAGAACAATTCATTCCATCTTCTCTAGATGAGCCTTCCTCTCTGTATAAATATTAGAGAAACAGCTTAGAGAGAATTTCTAGACAGCTAAAGTTTGTAAAAGGGGTTCCTGCTAATATACATAGTTTAGGCTGAAAAAAGCTCAGTAGGAAAGGCAATAAATGTACAGATTCAAGATCTGCAGTAAAAGCCAGTCACATAAAGGCAAAAGAGCAACGCTAAATACACTGAAGTTTTCAGCTACTCACTCCAGAAATGGTGGATTTCATGGGCAAAACAACTATCCTAGCACCCAGCAAAGCATGAAAGCGTGCAGTAACTATTTCAGCCCACTGAAAGAGGACCAGAGACTAGTTAAACATTTGGTATATCAGTAGATTCACCACTGCACTGCCATACTTTCAACTTTAGGTTCAAGCCTAAGGAATTAAGCCTTTCCAATTAGATTATTACACATTCAACTCTATCCTCTGAAGAAAGAAATTTAAATCATCGTTGACCTTTTTCCAGGACACTATTTTGTGATGGAGAAAGTTAACTGCTGACAAAAACCACCCATTTGATCTCGTAGCATTATTTATAGAGGAATACGCTAGATTTAGCAGAGGAAAGTAATATATTTTTACATATAATTTGGAAGCTGAGGGTTACAGTTACCATTTTCCTCTATTACAGCTATTTTCACTGCAAGAGCTTATTTCTACCTCATAAAATTAGTTACTTCCACTGACAAATCCATTAAGTTCAAATGGGATAGAAAGTTTTTTATTTATTCATGATACACTAGAAGAATAAAGAATAATGCTTCAGCAAGGAAAATACTCGATCTCTATAAATATCCAAGTAATTTCCATAGGCACAGCTGTGTACGATCCTATACGATCATATGGACATATAAGATGCGTAAGAATGCGTGAACGAGTTGCGTTCAAAGCAGAAGAATCATCTTTGCATCTAAGGCTATCACGCTGCGCAAAGCACGTAGGCAAGTACACCACGCTTCCTTAAGAAACAAGGTGTCTCAGGGTGTCCCTTACACACCACTCTTCTCAGATGGCAGTTACGCCACCTCCAACACAAAATTGCCCCCTACCGGGAAGCAGATGAGTGCAGTCTCAACACGAGATGGTGCTTGTGTAACCACATAGTAAAGATTTAGGGTGCATTTTTTCATAGCACCTTGGAGCTTATTTCATATGGCATGCAGCCAAACAAACCAAAAGCACGATATCAAGTGAAAGAGCACTAGACCCTCCTATGAAGACTCATGCAGAAACAAAGCAACATCTGTACGTTGTAGCTTAATCCCCTGGAGAGCAGCAAATGTAATCACTATTTCCAAAAAAAAGTGTCCAAATAGGGTCAAAGATAGCTCTAGCACTTGTGGAGACCCTGGGCAGAGATTAAGGCTTGAGCTTCTCCACCCCTCCATTTGCGGAGCAGACTACCCACACTGATACTCCTCCTTAATCTAGTTAAGAAGCCAGCAATGCTTTTGGCTGTTTGCCTCTGCTACCCATTCGCACACCCAGCGCCTCTTGCAGGGATGGCTGCATGTCCCAAGTACTGAGCCACATGTCTCTAGATGGAAAGAAAAAAATGTATTTTTTTGCACTCATGCAACAGAAATCACTGCACAGTAGAAATCACAACATGATTTGGTCTTTCAATAAGGGAGAGGCTTTAGTGCAAGTCTGCCACAAGAATTGGGATACCTAGCCAAACCCCTGAAATACCAGACCCTCACCCAAGCCCAGTGTGATCTTCCTTACCACATACCAGATCACTGGATCCTCCACCAGGCCAACCACCCACCTGTGGTACACTGGATACAAGAACAGGGAAAATGATGCACCATGGCATTTGCATAGTAGGCAGTACATCTAGAGTGATGGGGAAGCCTAAAAGGCGTACCGCTCACACACATCAGAACTAGCAGACCTGCATTCCAGTTTTCATACTGATGTGCTTTAAACACCACAATTACAGTTGATTTTCCATCAGTTTTCCCAGTTATGAACTATGAAGACAAGGCCTAAATGCCTTAAAGTCTGCTCCTCACTGACAGTCAGGATTTATCCTGAGGCTACAGATACCAATCATCAGACATAACACGGGACTGGATAGAATACTTCTTCCCAACTTTTCCAGCATTTCAGCCTCAGGAAGCTAAGCTGCAAGAACACAGCATATGATGGAAGGCAAGTGCTAGCAACATGAGACAGCAAAGATGGTCCACAAAGCAGGTGCAAGCCACCTCAGCAGACTGCAACCGTATCTCCATCAACTCATTTCAAAATAGAACGGTGTTGATGGTGTGCACACATGTACATGAATAAACTATAAAAGTAGACTGGTATTAAATTACATTTTAAGTGGGCATAGAAATGTACGTAATAGAACTACTAAACTATTTCCATTCCCCCTCTCCAATAACACATCATGAAACTGAAATTAAAATAAACTTCTTCTGCAAAAACTTCTAAAACCTTAGATTGCTCTGAAAAGACAAGACAACCCATCTTCACTGGAAAAAAACCTATCTTGACGCTTTCCAAAAAAAGTTTTGCTGTGTTCAGCAACATCACAATTACTTTGGAGAGTTTTTAATTACTTTTATTCTTATGTTCTTCTACTCCTTTTTGATCATGTCATAGCAAAGTCACTTCAGATCAATACATTGCCCAAGATGTCAAAAGAACTCCAGGGTTACTTAGACATACCATGTGCTATTATTAATCCTCAGAAAGAACTACTGCTCTACTCACAAAGCAGAGATAATACAGGAATAGCTAGATCAAAATTGGAAGAAATCCCTTAGTCCTTAAAGTTAACAGCTTCTCAGTACTTTCTGGGTTTTTTTCGTACTACAGCTGACCACAGATGGCCTCCACTATTTCACATGATTAGAAACAGCATTTAATTTCATGAACATTTTAGTTGGTAGTGATTAAAATTTTAAGTCTTTTGTGGCTACCCTTCTACTTTATTTTAGGAAGGTTTTGAGAAGAATAATGATCACCCTTGCAAATAACTATCTGACTGAGGAAGGGGAAGAGAAGTTCACGCCAGTTCATGAATGAGAGAAGTAAAAAAAGATGAAACAGAAGGAGAAATCCTGAAATACCTAAACTGGAGTTTAAGCCTTTATAAACTTCTTTATGTCTACAAAGACTGTCACATACAGCTTCAGTTGTTACCCACGTTTCTAAAAAGTCCTATAATACTAAATAAAGTCTGACATTATGAAAAAATACAAGTCTGCAAAGCATCTCTATGTCCTTAGTATTTCTGTACAAATCTAAGTTATGACTTAAAGTGTATGTATTTTTTCAGTAGCAAATTAGAAATCTGCAGACCCTGTATCAATATCAGAATGAAATTTTGATTCCTCGACCCTCCCCAAAACAGTAGCTACAACAATCAGCTACTTTGTACTGGTAAATCAGGAGTAACAAAAGTCTCAGACAATGCAGTTAAGAGTTTTACTCTGTGTCTTCCAGATGTTTAGAAGACAGCCATATGTTTTTCTTTGGTTGTGTATCCATATACAGCAACAGCAGATGCATCCATGTTCCTGCTTTCAGAATCCACACCAAAATTTTAAAGCTGCAATTACTCATATCCTCTTAGCAGAAATTTTGAATTCACTGGAAGACTGATTCCTTACTAATTCAGTCAGTAATCTTTACACAGTTATCAAGATTTTCACTTTCTTTCAGCAAATCTTCTCCCCTACTCATCATTAATGTTAATTTCATGGACTTGAGCTCCTCAATTCTGCTTTTAAAGGCAACAGCGCAATTGTATCAACAGCACATTTGCATCAACACTATTTGGCAATATTGGTTCACAGCTGCAGAAAACAAGTAATAGGAGTAATTGATTGTTTAATGCAACTGCCAGAAAAAATGTATTTTGGAAGAATGTGGACCCAGCTGTGTCAGGTGCTGCACATGGCCCAGCCAATAGCATGAATAACCCCACGAAAAACAACAAGGCAATTGACAGTTTCTTGAACTAAGATCAGCATATCTGGAAGGCCTGAGCCCCAAGAATGCTTCAGACAAGTAGAAGATTCAGAGAAAATCCCGTGGAGGCCAAAACTTTTAGAAGAGAACGTATTTCAAAATTGTGTCAAGCACACAGAAACGCTACAAGAGAAAGTCAACCAGATGCCAGCACATCCACCACAACATAAAGCGTTTCAGATGAGTCCTCTGAAGATGTTTTACTTACTTTTCCAGATACAATCACATGTCTTACCACATTACACAGTAACATCAGACCTCATGACTGGGGGACGAGGGAAGAGAGAAGCAAACAGAAGCAGACCACAGAAAGCTGTATGAGTTAGGTCAACTTTGTTTCCTAGAGCAAGAACTAACCCTAAGCAGCTTTCACTGGTTTCTCCATCTGTGTCACATTCACTCCCCAAAATCAGACTGGTAGGAGCAGAACAACTGGAAAAATCTTAACATTGACAGCAGTATTGATTTTCTTTCCCCCCGAGTTTAGGGTGCAGCGTTATGCTAATCACAGTCTATGCCTGTTCATCTCTTTCCGTCCTACTTCTGCCCTGCCCGTGCAAACCTTAAAGCCCACACTCATTTGTGCTTTATACTGCAGGCATTGGGGCAGCCAGGAGGATGGGTTAGAGACAGCTGTCTGTTAACATAAGCTAGAACATCCCTTGAGGAAGACAAGGACACTTCCATGCTGACAGTCTTTGTGTGTTTCCCATAACCTCTCCTTGCCATCCCATCCAAGGAACTCACAAAATCTCTTACAATTTGTTTAAAGGAAAAGGCTCCAAGCACCCTCTGGACAAAGGTACCAACAAATACAACCATGGACACACGCATAATAATATACAAACCATGTACACGCAATAGGATTCTGCTTTGGGACAGCTCATACATTGCCTATTCTAATTAAACCATTCAAGTGTGAGTCATCTGGGCTAACTACAGAGCAGAAATACAGTGCAGAGAGCAAATTCTTTTCTTCCTATTATGAAACCACACTCCCATTGCCACACAGCTTCCCCAAGAAACTAGAAATTCCGTTTCTCTTGTCTACTGCCTTTAGTAGCTTTCCAGCCCTGCATACCTTGTATTTACATCTATAGCACAACTTCCACACAGAGGACACTGATATTCTGTTACTATTTTTACAGCAGTACTTGAAAAACCACTGGCATGAAATTAAGGAGTATTTCTGATACAGAGGCTTTCTGTTCTGATCCACAACAAACTTCTTTGCTGAAATTAAACTCTCCCTTCAGAAACTGCAAGTTCTGCTTAAATGAAGACTACAATTCCCTGCTATATTAGATAATATAATATAGGGCACACAGTACCTCTAGATAATCGCAGGGCAGGACACAAATGAAGATTAATCTTTTTCACTTTGACATGAAGCAAACAACAGCTGGGGGCTTAAATTATATCATCAAATTCACCAAGACATTAAACTCTTAACAGTATCAACAACAATTTTCAGTATTTAAGTGGAGTATGTATTCACTAAGGTGCTAACAGATTTTAACAATTTAGGGAGAGATGCACCTAACATTATCTGCTTTGCTTTTACTGCTAAAGCTTCTACTCACCAAAACTCAAGCTGACTTGCCCTTGCTCCCACCCCTTCTGGAAGAACTTAAGCTGCAGGAAATGGTTCAGTGACTGTAGTTTGTTAAGCAAAAGAACACCTAAAATACACAGATTCATACTGGGAAAGTAGCTGAACAATTACCCAGGGATTTTGATTACCACAGACATTTAATTTTATTGAAGACATCATTCAAATTCGAACATGGACTGAACATTTCACACTGTGTTCAGTCAACAGCAATATTTTCACCTCCCAGCGGGCTACAAGCTAAGCTGTAGCTTCATGGCACAGTGTGTGGCAGAAGAGTCTAACCACAGAATTACCCCATTTATCATCCTAATTATGCCTCAGAAGCTGCTGCATTAACATCAATATCTGCATCAAACTCCAGGTGTCACTACAAATTCTCAGGCAATGAGCAACGTCAGCATGTGAAAGAAATCAATGGCATATTACCTTTTTTCCCCCTTTTAAGATACTAATCAGAGGAAGAAATACCTGTGTTTGATCCTTACATTTAAGGAGGGCCCCACCTGACTTCACATGCAACTCCACATCGCTGCTTATAGAATCCCGAGAACAACCCAGATCAGTAACTTACACTTTCTCATGAAGTGCTAAAAAATGTTTCATGCAATATTTTTAACAGACATGAAAGGAAAAAAGGAAAAACCTTTACACAGCAAGTTTATGTAGACAGCTAAAAAAATAAACAGAAAATAAGATACTCTGTAAAATGTGTCATGGAAACACACTAACACCATTGAAACACTCCAAGTATATGGTCAGTTGTGACCAACACCAAAGGAAGCTATCACGACAAGGTCACAGTGTTCACAGACTGCCCACGAGACTGGAACCATTTAATGTCATACTAAAAAACAGACAATGGTAAGAAAAGATTCATAGAAAAGCCATCCCCTAAACCCCTTTGAAAGCAACCCCAAATCCAGTTGTGAGTGTATGGTTTTGTGTTATAAGTGCTGGAACATAGATGCCAGCAAAGAAAAAGTTATTTAAAGTAATCCTCTCCAGTATCTTATAAAGGAATAGCTACAGTGACTGCAAAGAGAATAAACATTGACACATACGCTTCACTGACATACAAATTGTTTTGTCATCTAGTGTGGACAATAGCAACATAAAACCCCAGCTTCTTGCAACACAGCTACAAACACCCAAAGCAGAAAAAATGGGGAACTGGGACTTGAACGTATTAATTTTTCTGAAGAGGAAAATTTATTGCTTTCCCACAGATCAAATAAATTCTCCGATTCAGACCTGAGAGACCCTTTACATTTAAGAGCAACAGACTTTTCACTGCATTTATGTTAAACCCTCAGACAGGAAGCTTTGTTGATTAAACATTCAATTGCCACTGAGTATCACTACAGCCTTATTATCTTCTTCTGGCGGTGTCTGAGAATGAATCAATTTAGCCCACCACTAAGCCTGTAAATCATCTTCTCAACGGAATTTGCTATTCCATACTTGTGCAAATGACTAATTCACTCAGCAGTAACACTTCTTTGCCCACTATAATAATAAGTCTAGAAAAAAACACAACACCAAAAAAAACCACCATCACCACTACAGAATCCCACACACCACAGCCAGTGTAATGAAAACTAGCACATCTTACTGGTCCTAAAATGAATGGGGGGCTACAGGCAAATGACTGGAAACAGAGACAGCAGCTTTCCCTTTTTATTTATATATTCTATTCACATTTGTTTACTTTGGATGTTTCATTACAATTTAAAACTTTACGTGAATAGTTATTTGAACTGTGACTACACTTACCTGATAGAAAAAACACTGGAAATACTGTAAGCTCTTACCAGAGCCCATCAAATCGTTTTAAAATAGTCATATAAAGGAAGGACCATGCAAACATCATGTTGTCCCAATGGTTAACCCACTACAAATGTTGATCGTACTTCTAGTATTATAAACCTGCTTCAAAATTAACTTGGCTTATTTGTTTAGTAACATTTATTCTAAGTTAACGAAAGCTAAATTCAACAGCAGCATTCTGACTGCAGAATAATTGTCTGCATGGAACAAGGAAATATTATTATGCTGATATTAAAATACACAGGATAGAGGAACAGATTCCCTGTATAAGTTGCAACAGAACCATAGACACCTCTATTGTCCGCAGACTATATGAAACCCTACATGTTACAGGAGAATCTACAGAGAGCAATCAGTGACAGGAGCTGTAATTTAAGGTAAAAACAGTCTGTTCACGGACTGAAACCAAAAGACAAAGAAAACTTGCAGGAAAAAGCACCTCCTTGCAGCACAAAGAAGGCCTCACATTAAAGAAGATTTATTTTCAAATGAAATGCATAATACATGTTGAAAACAAGAAATAGCCAGGATGGGGAAAAACTTCTATATTATTAAAAATACGAATTTACTTATTTATTCTTAAGACGACTAAAATAAAGGTTTGTCTTAATTTTGTTCTGAGACCTCTTCTCAAATAAGAAAGAATGCCCACTGTTGCACTCATGGCTATATTATTGCCCCTTGTATTTTATCAAGAAAAAAAATTAATTTAGGAAATTATTTTTAAAGCGGTTCACACATGATCTTATGTTCCCCTTTTATCCTCCTGAAATGTTACCCACCAAACTTGACTTCACAAAAGGACATAAAGCAAGATTAAAAGGAGGGAGACATTATCCTGGCTCTCATTTTTATACATCAGATGCAAACAATGAAATTATATTTAACGTTTTATCTGTCTGCTGTTCCTGATAAAACAACACGGTACTTCCACCTA
>JAVJGI010000003.1:6890743-6903203 GCA_035590275.1 Ibycter americanus | reverse complement strand
CCCCGGGGGGGGGGGGGAAAGCCCAAGAACAAAGTCAGCAGTAAAATAAGAGACCAAAGAGTCATTTGAGGCCTCATTTTCTATTCATGGTGTGTAGTTTAACAAATAATGTGTCTGCATTTGATTTTATTATGTTACCGTGTGACCTGCAGAATTCTCAGGAGACCAGCTAAGAAGAGAGATGAACATTATTCCATTAGTGAGAAAAATCAATAATAGTAGTTACACGCTTTATGCAGTCTTCTGCAAAACTTCTATTTTTATAAAACCTTAATTCATATTGAATTTTTAAGGAGAATAATTTAAAAAAAAAAAAATCCTTAGCTTTCCCTAGCCAAAAAAGCGAAAGAAAACCATGTTCCATTCAGAATCAAGGCCAAACGTCTTGTTATGCATAAATACATAGAATGAAAATGTAAATAGCATCTGTATTGCAATACAGGGTTGCTGCTAGGGGTTGGTGGGTGGTATTCCCCTACACACACACCCTTCAAAAATTTCTTATCTATAAATTCATACCTATTAGGAATAACATCCATATTTTACACTCTCTAGAAATGCTAAACTCTGAAAACCTACACAAATGAAAAGCAGAGATAACAAGAGCCAAGCATTCTGCCTGGGGCGTGGGGGGGGGGGGGGGGCCAGGAATAAAAAAAAAACAAAAACCTTGTAATCTTCTCTCCCACTCCTGTTTTCTTAGGCTCCTTTAGTTCTTTTGGTAGAGGAAAAACTTAACCATAAATTGGGGTGATAGGAAAACCAGCAAAACCTTAAGAATAGAAATATTCTTGAAGCTCTGACCACCAGTTTCCAACCACTCGATAATCACTGCACGGTTCACCGCACATCCCTACCTCAGCAATGACTAGATGCCCCAGTCACCAACGGGGACCCTACTGCGCGAGATAAAGGCTAGCATATTTTAATGACATTGTAAGCATACAATATACAAAAATGAAAGAATGTTAGCTTGATGTATACTGCAAGAGTAACTCACAAAACGATAATTACCAGCAATTTTTACCCATTCTTTTAAAAATTATTTTTTAAATGTACACTAATACTGCAATTTCAGGAAGAAAGTGCAGCTATTAATATCTGAGCATAAACAATAAAACAACACATTTCTCAGATGGTGTGGGAATGCTCAGAATAATGAAATTCCCATCTTCTGAAAAACCACAAAGCAGAAAGACATGTATGTTTGGAGAAAAAGCCACCGTGTCAAAGGCACCACTACCAGAGGCTGGGAAAGCACTCGTAGGTAGGACTGCTCTATTCCCCTAATTATTACTCTGTCATACCCCGTTCTGTTCACAAACAGAGCGCACGTAACTCGCCTCGTTACCCATCGGTTGCTATGACACTATGTAAGAAAGCTGACAGAGGCCTTTCGCTTTGTGGAACGCAGACCGAGAGCACCCAGTCCTGCGACAGAGAAGCTGCAAAAACTCACTCCCGGAGCAGCTTTCATCCTTTGGACCATCTGGAGAACAAGCCGGAATGCTGCTCACGTTCCTTAACAGCAGCAAATGGACCTTTTCTGCCCCAGCTTTTCCAGAGTCTGTGGAGAGCACCTGGCTCTGGAGAGCGCTGCAGGAAGGCTGCAACAGGCACTATACTATTAAGCACCTAAACACTGATGTACAGAGCTGGCCTGCTCTCTACTCCAGTACAGAGATGCGAGTTACTTACGCTCTCTTCTTGAAGTGATCAAAATAAATAAATAAAATCAACTTTATCATATCCACCAGTTTCAATAAAACATAATGCAAGAGAAAGAGGATTCTTTAAAAGCTACCGTAGTCAAAAAAAAAAAAACAAAAAAAAAACCACAAAAAAACCCACAAAAAAACACAAACCAAACAACTAAAACATTGAACAAAAAAATCCCAAACTGTTTCTCAAGAATAGTGCAAAAACCTGAGTGAAAGGATGAGAAGAACTGTAGACTGGAACTGAAAAACCCACGGTGCCAGTATCGCTGGGATAGTCTCCACATCAGTGTTTAGAAATGCAATTGACTTATTGCACCTAAAAGGGAAAGTCTCCAATGTGTGCCATTAAGGACAGCTGCAGATTGTAAGAAAGCAAGAGTAGGGGAAAAAATGACGGGTTTGAGTACCTTCAAGCTAACTAAACCTTTTGGGATAGGGCATTTGGGCTGTGGAAGCTGTTTTCTTCACATGTTTTAGTAGAAAATAAACAGTTTTCATCACACTACTCTAAAAATCAAGGTTCTTTTTTCACATTCGTTTTAACAGCAGAGCTGAGAATAAACTACTATGTGTTCATTCTACCACCGCCACTCAGTTAGTTTATGACAGAATTTAGATCGTTTTGCCCATTCACAAGAACAAAAGAGGCAGATAAAGCCCTTGTTCTGGCTCCGTATAAGAAAGCACGCATTGCTTGCTCTCCTTGTGCACCACCTCACTCCGCCAGCTACACACACTGAAAACATCTGAAGAAATGCCCTGGTAGCATAGAACAGGTGACAGGCAGGTATTCACAGAATAGGGCTCATCTCTTAAAGCACAGACTCTTAAATAGAAACTGCATCACCTCTTTCACAAAGAGGAAGCAGCAAAGGAAAATAAACCTCCAGCAAAATCCTACCTGCGGAATCTCATGGAACCAAGAAGGAAGCACGAAGACCAGCAAATCCATGGTGTCTCATGAGTGATATCTTAGCCCTGCACCCAGAGCCGCCTTCTCAGTGCCACATATTGATTTCTCAATAGGCAAAGTCAGCTTATTGAGAAATACGGGTTTATAACCTCCTTGAAAAATCCAGAGCATATTGTTCTGTACTGCACTGGACCCTAGTCTAGATCTGCAGAATATGCACTATTATGGTTTCACAACAGAAAGCCCAGTTTTGATCCCTTTACTTTCAACTTCGTTCACAAACCACCCCACTGACTTCAAAGAGGAAAAAAATAGAAAGAGGCATTAGCCATCGTAATTAAAGGGATTAGAATCTGATGCATATTAGCCCCAAGAGCCATCCAAACAAACCGTAAATATTGTGTAACAAAAAGGATGGCATTACTTGATGTTTAAAAGCTTGTCTTTTCACCAAGTCATTAAGAAATGCTTAAGACATATCTGGATTGTCTGCACTTCAAACTATTTACACATCTCGCCTGCAAGAATTTCGAATGAAATATTAACAAGTTATCAAATCCACCATTCTCATTTACAGAAACAGTTGCCAAAAGCTAATCAGTCCACCACTCTACGGATCGACCAGATCTAAATTGAAATGGAAGAGCACAGTTGAACTCCATATACAATAATTCATTATATTCAGAATATGCAAGGTATGGACAGACATAAAAATAATACCAGTTATGTAGTAATGACACACAATATTTTTAAAGTAAAATTTTTACTTGAGTGCTCAAATCATATTACAGCTTTGTTCTAGAAGTCAATTTCAAATGGCAACCATTTCCATAAGTCACTCTTCCAAATGTATTTAAGAGGAGCTAACAGCATGAAAATTCTTTTTTAGAGTTGGGTTTTTATAAAAGAGTTAGCAAATACATTTACATTCTAATCAGCAATATATACACCTTAAGTAAGCCTAAGCCTTGGACTGAGTAATTTCCCTCAGTTGCTGGTGCCACGTTTTGTATGAGAGGGTTTTGAGTTATAACACAAAAAACTGCACAACACGCATGCAGTATATTTTATCCTGTTATCAGCTGCATTCAGATGGATCTGTGATGAAACTTTTTTAAATCCATCTTCTCTTCAGAAGGGAGTATCATGCTGAGAAACAATCTTGTCCATCAAGCAAGCAGTAAGCATCTTAAGCTCACAGCGTTGACCAAATTATCAACTGCCTTTTTAAACTTAACAACACAATTTTCCTTCTGCAAAAGCTATTTTCATAAATCCCACTTAATTTTAATATCCTTGCCAACTGCTTCATGGTATTAATTACTTTTGTTAGGATGCGATCAAAAGTTCACAGGAATGAGTTAGGAATGACAAGTCTCCTCGTACAAAATTCTTTATTGCTTAGTTTCACTGAACTCCATAGAGTCAAGGATCATACCCCTGACTGAAAGGACTTGGCATTTAAATAGAGAACCTGCACAGGTTGTCAGCATCCCAAGTACAAGAGAACAGCAAGAGGGCTAGGTAGGCTAAACAGCCTTTTTCAGGAACATAGGAAAAACCTGAGCCTAGGACAAGCATAAAGCAATACTTTTTAGTATGCTCTCCCCGTCTCAAATAATGTTCACCTCAAAGACTTCTTAAACCAGGGACAGTATCATCATTTTTGTCTTCTCCTGCACATTACAATGTATTTGCTAAACTAAAGGGTGGCTAAAACTAATGCAACAGAGATACTTTCCAACACATCACTAGCAACCACGTTACTTGGCCAGGCAGTAATTTGATCAACGCGAGACTTCTAAACAGATTTACAGTCTTGACTGACCTAAAAATAAAATTTTTAAATAAATCAACTCTTCTGTTCTTTTCTACTTTTCTGATAGTTTTAAATTAAAATTTTACTCTCTAATCTTAAGAAGCCAGGAAATATGCAAACATGCTGTCATTACACTTACCAGAGTTACAAAGAGGGTATAAGCAAGCTGCAGGAGACTTCAGCCCACCTACTCCAACTTTTCATGCAAACAAGTCACAAGAAGTCCGCAAAGTTCCCTTGATTGTGCAGAAGGCAGGTTATTTTTAAAAACTGAAGGCAAAAACCTGTAAGGGCTCTTTCTGAGAAAAGGCTTTGTTCATTGTCTGGGCGCCAGGTTGCAGAGTGATTCTGCCTTCAAATGTAGTGAAGAAACAACTCACACTAAATCTGACTCTCTGAGCTCACCTGCAAATCAATTCTGTGCACACCTGTCTGCAATGAGGGACATGCCCAACACCTCCCAGTGAGGGACATGCCCACAGTTCTGTGCACACCTGTCTGCAATGGGGGACATGCCCACAGTTCTGTGCACACCTGTCTGCAATGAGGGGCATGCACAAAGCCTCCCAGTGAGGAGCATGCCCGTAATTCTGTGCACACCTGTCTGCAATGGGGGACATGCCCAACGCCTCCCAGTGAGGGATATGCCCATAATTCTGTGCACACCTGTCTGCAATGAGGGGCGTGCCCAAAGCCTCCCACACCTTAAATCCTGATCTGGCAAGAAGAGACCTCATCAGATAAGCACAGAGGGAGTAAACAGCTCAGTGGAGTGTGAACTGGCTGCAAAGGTGCTTTGCTGAATGTAGGCATATTCCAAGGCAGAACTTGGGTGGATAAGCAATTGCATGTAACTGGCACTTATGTATGCAATGGGGGATCTCACTTGGGGTCTGTGCCTTCATAAGCCACAAAAACCAACTTCACCATTTGACAGCAAACAGAGACGTTAACTAGAGAAAGAGGAATAAAGTCAATTATTTTTTTTAATTAGCTTTCCAAGGTATTCAGTGAATGCTGGTACCCGTGAATAGCAATCAATACTGCATTCTAGTGATTTGTTATGCAAATAAAGTACTTCAGCAGTATTATCCCATCCAAAAGTTAATACCCTTAACAAAAAGTTGAAAAAATATCTATTTGCCCTTACAAAGGAGAAAGAAAGAAATAACACAGAGAACTTTACTGGAATTTGAGCTAGTTCTGCAAAGGTACCTAATTACATTCAGGAACAATTCCCACAATCTGACAGGAAGATTTTGATACCTAGATGCTTTTGAAGCACCAAGCCCAAATTCACAAGACACTGTTCCAAGAATTATAGTAGAAAAAGTGAATCATTAGCATATGTAAAGTGCGTTTATAATCTTAGAATAGTAAGAACAAAGCCAGTATCTCCACTTTAAATGAAGGTAAAAAAACTACCCCACATTGATACTGGTCACATCGAAGTCCAGTCTGAATACAGAGGAAGAATGGATAAACCTCATTTATCCCTGCTATAAATGGCTAGGAAAAGAAGATGGGCTGTGAGATCTTAGCTGTTTCACATCTGTTGTATAAGCAGAGAAGAACAGTTGCTAGGGCTGCCGGCTCGCACCTCTCGTACCCGCACACGGCAGGGTTTCGAATACAGGCACATGTAAGTGTACAAAGCCAGATTTTACCCTTGCATCTTCTTTCCACTGATATTTGAAAATATCACATATGCAACTGCATAGTAAACATACTATACACAGCAACTGATACGTAACATCAAGTTAAGTCTAAGATATTGCAGTCAGGGGCTGATGAGAACTTACTTTAAAATAACCCCCTCAAAAGCATTCTTTTTTTTTTTCCTCTACAGATCATCAGCTGAAGTCCATAGTATTAATAGAACATGTTCATCTCCGGCAGCAGTCAGGTTTTTTGCTGGGCACATAGAAGTTTCACTTTAACATATGCACACTTAGACAAAGTATTGCAGATATCACTGGTAAATCTTCTCCATCATTTCTGCAAACACAAAGGAGCATGATCCCACTATTTTAGGTCACAGCTAGCATGAACCGTTGCTTCCTTCAAAGGCTATGAAACATGATCAATTTCTAGCTGACATTTTGAATTTTCCTGTGCAAACTTGCAGATTAACAAGTGTCTGCGCACAGGGCCCGATCCAACCCTTCTACAGTTAGTAGAAAGATCCATTGGTTTCAACGCAAGCTGATGTACCACTGAAGTCAATGATTACTTCAGAATACCTCCTCCTTCCAGAAAGACAAGGACAGGCTTTTTTCCCCCCTCATTTGTTGCAAGATAAATACCACATTGAAAATTCCCAGAAGCAGAAGTATCTTCAGTTAAATCACTCCAGCAAACAGTGCAGCAAGTTTTCAGGGTCACACTATTTATAGAAACCATTTGGATACATAAGCTGGCAATGACACCTGTGCTCCCTTTCTGCAACTTAGTGATCATGTTAAGGTACTACGATATTTCTTAGGATGCAGAGAAGTAAGCAATAGCAGAATACGACGCCCCACATGCTCCTGTCCCTTTTCTCCCTATGTGAGGAAGGACTAGCACAGCTATTAGTGCTACCCAGGAACAAAGCAAAACAATTCACAGGTAGCAGCCCACTGGCACTGTTCTTCTGGAAGTTCTTACTGTACATTTCCTTGCTTGCCTCCCCATCATCAAATTTCTCCTACTGTGCATGCAACAATAGCTGAGCAAGATAGCTGCATGTTATACACATGAAAACACTGCCAAGAGCTCCCTTTACACAGATTATAGCCAGCATTCTCCAGGTCCCAGGTGATTCAAATCCCCAGTATAATATTTGGCTCAATTTCCTCCTTTGTTCAATGTAGTCATTATACTCACTGCAGCAGAAAAGTTAAAAGGTCAAAAGCGTATTCTGGGATGATCATAATTTATATCAGAGTATTTGCTTATGTGGAATACTAGTTTTATCTCTAATGTGGAGTCAGCCTAGAAGAACTGGGTCAGACAAGATCTGGAAAAAGGTACCCAAGAAACATTTTGCAAGGATAAACTCAAAAATCTCAAAAATCCTTTACAATAATGCTATAGTCAGCACTTCGCAGAAGGTATTTTAGAACAGAAAGAGGTAAACTTAAAGATAGGCTAACATTAATTTTCATTATGTGTCCCAGTTTATCCCTCAGTCAAGGTTCAACTAAATCCACTAAACTGCCAATACTGTTAAGCCTTGCAGAAATATATTGGGTCTTATTAGCTTCCATTAAGCAGAATCTTGCTGATAATTAAATTTCCATAACACATCTTACTACCTTGTCCTGATTTATTTTTAAGATTTGTGGCTCAATGACGACACACCCCCACCCCCCACCCCACGCCTCCCGAAATATAGTCAAGATACCCCAAAGTTTTCAGAATTTCAGTCTTTCCATCAATCTTTGGAGTCTGAGCTCACAAACACCAAGGCTCCTGGCTCCCAGCTCCTTTCTGTCTGTTAAGGCTTCAGCACCGCAAACCCTAGGAACCTCAGAATGTGAGCTGTCAACATCTTATCAAAACAGCAAGCTGCTTTTCCTCCTCTGTTGATCTTGCTGTAACTAAACGCTCTCTGTTGTACAAAGTAAAATGTATTTGCAATGGCTATTATGAAAGACTTCCTTATACACAGCCTTTTTCTGTACAGAAAGCATTTATATTGTTCAGTTTCAAATACTTCCAAAGAATGTTAAGCTAAACTATGCATGGGTTTCACTCTCATTTCATGTCCAAAAGGAGAGTTTAAGAAATGATTACTGCATTTTAAGATTTATGCCCTAGTAAATTCCACTATGACTTAAGCAATATAATCTCTTTGAGACTAGGAAACAAGAGAGGCAAGTTTTCATTTTGCAGAATGTAAATTTGGCGCTGGAAAAAGGTAAATATTCCCCTGAAATTATGATGCAACTACCTTCTTCAAGATCATCTCAAATGAAAGTACTTCCCAAATAAAGAATCATAGAATCATTTAGGTTGGAACAGACCCTTGAGATCATCAGTTCCAACTGTGTAGGCAGTCCAGGACTGCCAAATCCATCACCAAACTATGTCCCTAAGTACCACAAGGGCCCTTCCAGGTGGACAGTCAATTCAATTCCCAGAGTACTGCATAACTTAACCTTTTGTCACTGATATTATCCCTTGCTTATCTTCATCACAGCAGTTCCTCCGCACTAAACACTTCTGTACATATTGAACATATGTTTTAACACCCCCAAGAACCAGTAAAGGGTTCTGCAGACACAAAAACAGACTGCAGGCGTGCAAACATCATGGTTTTCTGCTTGCCCATTTAGCCAGGCTGCGTTCCACGTACCAAAGATGCTCCCTTGCAGAAAGGAAAGGTGCACAATACAACACTGTGACTGGAGTGTACTTCTGTTTGAGGGGAAGTGTTCTTTAAAAAAAGAAAACAGAGAGGCGCATTTGTAACATCTTAGAAATCAATCACATAACATTTTGTTGCCACCCATATCCTAATGCACCTCCCATGCTACCTCCCAATCAAATGTAACCAGCTGAGCACTGCAATCCTGCTGAGCACTGCAATCCTGCTGAGCACTGCAATCCTGCTGAGCACAGGATGTGCCACCTGCGAAGCACAACCAGCAGTACATACCCACATCGTTTCTACTGCCCAAGAAAACATACCATTGCTGTTTTAGCTCCAACTGCACAGAATAAAGGGGGGGCGGTGTATAGCTTTTGAAGCAAGCTTTGTAAGACAGACATAATTAGACTTTCAACACTTTTCCCCCAGTACATATACACCCAAAGAAGACCAGATCTGTCTGATGAGCTGTTCTGGCAAATACTCAGTCGAGAACTGAGAAAAATTACACAGAACACTTTTTTGGAAGCTTATGACAAGTTACAAAAAAAAGAAAAAGAGACACATCTCTGTATTCAAGCATAACCTTAACACAGGACCACAGCCTCAGCTGGTTTCAAATGGCATTGCTGACTTACGCCACCAGAAATTTTCTCCCCTCTTTTTAAAGGTATACTTCTCCAGCTTGTAAGTGAAAAAATTGAAACCCTTACCATATAGATTTAGGAGGCTTCAAGTATTGAAACTTTAAAAAAAATTTATAAACATGTGGAAGGATGCAGAGCACAATTTAAGTTTGCAACTTACAAATTCATTTGAAGTGACTATTATTTCCTAAGACTGACATTTTGAATCCTGACAGAATTTTTATTTTATATTCAACCCTACACAGATTAAATTTAAGTTATAAAAGAAGGGATTTATATTGGACAAAATATCGCTCATTATTAGAACCAGTCACATATCCAGTTAACAGACTGACACTTTTTGAGGTCATGTTGTTTCCACCAAAAATATTCTCCCAGATATTTTTGCTAATCTTCACAAGTAGCTCTAATACTTTTTGATTTGTGGGTCTCTACAAATTTAGAGATGGACAGCTGAATGGTAATACAAGCCTACTGAAAATAGACTTGTTTTTCCTGATTACTTTTTGCAGCCACTGGACGCGGTCCACAGACCTCACAACACCAAAGACTATAGTTAAAGAAGTGCCAACAGGGGAAGGAAAAAAGAAAAAAGAAAAAAAAAAAAATCAGTTTCCCAAAATAAGCCTTGAAACATTACTCTTCAAATTATTTCATCTCAAGAACGGTGTGTCTCCTCTTGTGCCTTTTGCTTCAGTGAAACGTTGAAATACTTGCACCTTGATCTTTCCATTTTATACATCTACACTGTTTACACTCTTTTTGAAGAAGAAAAAGATGGAAGCCAACTACAGTATCCAATGCTTTTCCATTTATCACATGAAATCAACAGTTTATGAGTCTACCTTAGCGAGATTTATAGCCCACTATCATAATGCAGACTTTTTAAAGCAGCTTAGCATAAATCACACTGATTTAAATCTTTCTAGGTTTTATTTCTCAACATGAATTTAAAATTCTGTTAACCATGATCTTAAAAGTTCATTTTTTCTTCCTAAGACTGACAACAATGGCAAATACCATCTGTTCAACTGTAGTTCGGGAATTTTTAAAGTAGCTCTGAAAAGGAAAAAAGAAGAAAGCCCTTCAAACATGATTGCCATACAGTTTCTTCAGAAATAACTCAAATATTATTGCTAATGCATTCTGTCATATATTGACCTCTGCTAGCAGCCTTTGTGAAACTAACTCCAAAACAGATTTTAGAAACCAACAATGTCTGCCACAGAAAACCTTAAGACAGAGCTCGCACGCTATTTTAACTTTGTATTTTGCAAGCTCTGCTTATAACCAAGACATTCGACCCAATTACTGCAATTTCACAACCCAGTACAGACAAGGTGCAGAGATGTTTTCCAGCTACAGTCAGAATTTTATTGTATTTCAAACAATCAAGTGTAAGCAAAAAAACAACCCACAAAGCTGAGGGAAATGCTCTTGACTTCATTTATGCTTGTAAGCTTTTGTGATATACCTGTCTTACCTTTCCACTTTTCCCTCATATTACAAGTAGGATTTATTAACTTTTAATGAATAAAGGATTAGTCTCTTGATTTCAGAAGTTGGGGCTTTAAGCGAAAAAAAGAAATATCTCAAGTCAATAAAAACATCACAAGTCGTTAAATCCTTGTAAGCTGATAACGGTCACAGACACATGCAGCACATACATAAGCACATACACACATGCAGTATTTATAAGCATGTGCACATTTCAGTGACAAGAGAACCTACTCAAGTCAGAATGGAAGAAGAAATCAGTCTCAAAATAAGTAGAGTCCAATTTTTCTCACCTATCGTACTTACTCTAAGCTGCTAGCAAATGAGTGATAGATGAATGCTGACCTCAGTCTTAACATTTATGTTTGATGGCAGTTTTCTTCAAATGAAATAAAGGTGTTCCACTACATTTTAATTGTCCTAAGATATGTATAGGAAAGTAGCAGTAAGGTAAATAAAACGTCATTCTTAATAATTGTTATTCAAAAAGCAGACAAGTACTATCCATATTTGGGATACACAACTTCAAGTGAGTAGTCTGATTTAAAACAGCAACAAAAAACAGTTTGCAAAAATGAGTACAACTGAAACCCTGAGAAACTGCAGCGTTGCTTGTCTTTACTGTACTCATACTATTTAACCAGTAACAGACATGACTCATGGGGATGGGATGGAGGACAGTCAATGAGGAAACAAAGAGGAAAACAGACTGCCTCGTTACAGGTAGTTTGAAGGTCAGCATGGTGAAGAATTACCATACTTAAATCTGTAGGATAGCCATCTTGGTCAACACTTCACTTAATAGTTTGAAGTTGACTGAAAAGCACTTTGAAAAGAACAAAAAACCCCAAGAATTGTTCTATTGACTCAGTGAAAGCAGTTATACCATAGGAAGCCATAAGGTGAAAGAGATTAAATCAAATGTTTCTCCTGTTTGGATAAAGGCAACTATTAGCAGAAGAACATTAAAAGCTTTGAAAGAGCTGTTTGCATTTATACTAAAACACACAAAAGATGAAACCCTGATTCCACTGAGATACACTGCAAATCTTGCATTGATTTAACAAGGGTCAAGATTTCACGTACAAAGACCAAACATCTAAATAACAGCATTAACTGCTGGGAAACTGCAATTCCATGCAGAACCATCTTTAAAATCAATACAGAGAGAAGTCACATTAAAATGAATTGTAATTCAGCACATACACTTCTTATACTCAATTCCAAAAAATGTTTTTAGATAATAGGCAAAATCCTCTTTCATAGCCCAACAGTCCTAAATGATGTATTGGTCAACTTGCACTCCAGCCAATTGATCTTGAGATTGCTCAGTCCCACAAGGACCCCTAAAAACTGAACCATTTTTACAGTCTCTTTCATTGCTGCCAAGCTGAAACATCTCATACAAACCCCAACTACACCAAAAAGCCAAAAGCAGGGATATTTCACCACCAAGCAATGGAATATAAGATTATTACACAAACCCCAGCAATTTCCAAGTAGGAT
>JAVJGI010000003.1:6864511-6881972 GCA_035590275.1 Ibycter americanus | reverse complement strand
CAGGGCAGGGTAGGGTAAGGCAAGGCAAGGCAAGGAAAGGCAGGGCAGGACAGGGCAGGGCAGAGCAAGGCCGGGCAGGGCGGGGCAGGGCAGGAGGCTTCGGGGAAGGATGCGAAGGGCACCGGGCACGAAGACACAGAGGTGGTGGCTGGCGGGCAGGAACAGCCCGGAGGAGGTGAAGTGGCACGTCTGTAAGTCCGGAGGACAAACGGGAGACCTTGGAAACCCGAGGTGGGAAGAAAGCTCAGGAAGGGAACGCGAAACAATTTTGTTGGAGGACAAACAGCAAAGGTTTTGCTAAAGCGGCGAAATGGACGAGGAATGGACAAGACTTCAAACCTTAGGGATGGAGCCCACGCTGGCGCCGCTGGGCCGGAGCAGCAGGGACAGGGCGTGGGGCTGCGAAGGCCAGGAACGCTGCGGGGGGCTCTGGGGATGATGCCCAGGTGGGGCGCGTGTTCAGGGCGGCAGGCATCTGAGGTACTCTGGAAGGGAAGCACCAGTAAAGGTGAGGACACTCACTGCAAGAGTGTGGACTGTACCAGCTGGAAGAGATTAGCTGCCTACGAGCTGTGAGAGCTACGAGGAATCATCGCCGGGTGGCTCAGGGTAGCTTATGCCCCGCAAAGTCCCCTCCCTGCTTCAGCTCTTATTTGTGCTCCCCCATAAACTGCTTGTCAAAGGCACCTAACCCTGGAAAGCAAGTACTCACAACAGAACCGCAACTCCAGCGTACGCTTGTTTATCACTTCACTTTGTGAGGGTTGTCATCGTGACAGAGAGCTCTAAGGCAATGGTACCAGTGTGAGTTGAATACTGGGAGCCAAAGAGCAGGACCAGGGTCTATCCCACATAATCCCATGTAACACTCACACAGAAGACATCACAGTCATGGGGCAAAATCAATTGGATTTGGCTTTTTACCATTATTCCTTTCCATTATCTTTCTCTATATGTACTGCTAGAAGCATGATTCATTGAGCAAATAAATCACTTTGAGTAGATGCAATATGCAAGATTCCCTCCTCCTCCTGACCACATGCACAGAAAAAGTAGGATGGGACACAGACAAGAACCCAAGCCCTCTTCCAAACCTAAGATGTAACACCTCATCTGCTAAAGGAGGAGGCTGGAAATACACATTTACTGTTCTACTTCATCCAGACAAAAAAATTCAAGTTATATCTGTTGGGAAGAACTTCTAATGCTCTTTTTGGTTGCTCGTCTAATTAGTTATGGAATCTCCTTTCCCGTAATCTCTGTTGTGAGCTGGAATGGAACAGGCATACAGAAAAATTATGAAAAATCAGCAGTAAAATAATTTGGCATACCAGACAACTATGCATAGAAAAAATATATATATATATTTTTTTTGCCAGCATCCAGTCGTTTCTCATCTTGCTACAGAAGATTTTTTGATGAGGAATTCAGCTATTATAAGTCACTTCTGTTAGTCAGGAGGAAACTCCTCCATCCACAGAGTGTAAAACGTTCCAAAACAATGTTTGCTATGTACGCACAGTAAGGGTTTCCTGCAAACAGCTCAAAAGCACTTTCAGTATGTGATACAAGGCTTGACCACGTTTCCCGATACCCAGCTGGGAGCACGCCACTACCTGTCTTGTGAAACCAGCTGCGTACACTGCAACTGATTTTTTTACAGATGCACTGCTGTGCTGAGTGCCCAAGCATCCATCACCAGAGGCAAATATTAAATATAGTGCAGAGAGCTTTAACTATCAACGTGAATGGGAAGTACATTAAATCCATATGGTCCTGGCCAAAATCGTCGACATTTAGAGCAGTCAGACTGACAAAGACTGCAAAGGCATAGAAGGAACTTTTAAATCTATAGGATTTTAGTTTGCTAAGTAAGAAAAAAAAGATATGTGGCAAGCAGCATCAGAAGTCCATAATGCAACATCCTGCTTTCTGAAAGGTTAGAAATATGACCTATGGACTAACGCATCGAAACAGTGTATCTATAAACACAGAAACATAATTCAGAGGAGGGCATTTTCATACAGTGAACTAGCAAGAATTTGAGGAAGCTAGAATTGGAAAATACTGTTTTTTAAGTATTAGCCTATTATTAACAATCCATAATACAACTGATTTGGTGGTGGTACGTAGAAAGCAGGTTTACAAGTGAGATGCTGTATAGGAAGACACATCTGTCTTCTCAGCCAATTTATAGTCTAAATAAGTAAGACTGATAACAGAAATGGAAAGGAACAAATGTTACCCCATTCCACTGACAAGGAGCTAAAGTACAAAAGATGAAGAGACTTCACCGACAGATAACTCTATATTGGTGTCAGAATCAGAAATTAATTTTAGCTCTGGTACCTTAATCAAAAGCTGTTCTCCTTTTTACCTGATTGTATTTGTTTATTGACGTGACAGCCTGGGTGGTCTACAGTCTTCTGGTGGTGTCATATACAGGTGATGGATGTAGATGGATAGAAATATTTGCAAACAATAATGATGATGTGGCACTGTGCAGAAATTTAAAGTAAATAATTGCCATTAAGACCTATATTTTATACTGATTAGTAATCAGGTGTGTCCATTAACTTCTACAGCCTTTACCAGGGTTTAAGAAAGCACACCGAAAATCCTTTACCCATTTTACTCTTTCTCTCTAATCGTTGTGTAATTGAAGGAGTGTATGTTTCAATTTTTGCTTATATACATTTTTGACAGAACAATTACATTAGGGAAATGTATTATTTAGTCCAAACAGGACACGGCTGAAGGATTGTCTCTGACCTGAGATCCATCCATTCACATGTCTAGAACCACCACTTTGTTCTGACATGTTTTATTGGTCTTGTAAAATAGAAATTCTAAAACAAGGGGGAAAAGGTCATAGCCATGCATTCACTGTGAATTATTGACACGGACCTAGCATCAGAGGCAGTCAATCAGAAAGATCCATTTGAGTCTAGAGATGTAAAGATTATTTTTATCATAATTTCCCCAGTGTGGATTCCAGATACTACTGAAGGACAGGATTTAACCCTGACAGACAAAGTTTGCTGAAGAAATCTGGGTAGCTCCAAGGTCATGGTCAATCCTACCTCATGATACATCAGGATATTTAGCTGGGAGTTTTAATTTTCATGATTTCTGAATAAAAGCTATTAATATCACGGCGAATATTAGTTTTTCTAAGTAGCAAAGAAGAGACAGTTTAGCAGTAATATTCAGGTACAAAGTGGTATTACTCTGCCGTTGAGAGTATTAGACTCCATTAACTGAAAAACAACTTAACCTTCAAAAATAAAGGAAATCATGAAGGAAGATTATTTTTCAACATTATAAAAGTCACTTTGTCATCCATACAAAAGATTTCAGTACATACATATGCATAATTCAGATCCTATAGCAAACCCCATTGTAGCATTTGTTATAGGATCAGGGTCTAAGGTTCACTGTTCTTTACTGCTTTATTTTAGGACATATTTGTGTAACACCAAAAATGGGAAGCACATAATCCGATTGGGTGCCTAAAGCCATGATTCAAACAATGTTAAACGTAATGTACAGTTAAAAATAGCTAAATAAATAAGCCACAGGAATCTAGATTGGATTACATTTAGAAGCAGTTTACATATTACCAAAGAAAACAACAATATGTTTTCCTGTTGGGAAAACAAAAGGGAAGGCAGCATATAAGCCATTTTAAGGACAAAAATAAATTTAAAAGATAGCATTCCAGAGCATGATACATAAAAGTCTGGTATTGCAATCACAGGGTAGAGAAATAAGCATCCACTTTTTCAATAGAATGGAAGTAAAATTTGTTTTCGCTAGTCATATAAAGTAATGGTTTTTATGTGTGCCAAATGCAGCAGCAACGACACTGATGTAATTTATGTTTCTTTACAGCGAGTTTGAACCAGGCCTAGGGCTTTCCTCATTATTTGCTCTTTTGCTCCCTGGGTTAAAACTTGCCTTGAACATTAGAGGACCTGAAGAGAATGATGTAGCGTTTCGCTGCTGCTACCACAGGTTTCATTGCCTCTCTAGAAGTTTGCAAGCATTTCTCTAGAGTCTCTCTAGAGACTTATTCACGTTAGGAGCTTTTAATAAATCGGTAGGGTGGCCATCAAGTAGAATAGAACAAACACCCTGAAAATGAGTATAAATATAAACGTTACTTTCTATATAGGCTGCAACCGCTAATGTGTTAATTAAACAGAGGAAAATATACTTAAATTATTTATTCTTAATAAATGAACCATCTGAATAATAAATACATGTATTCTGTAATCATCAGGAAGTTTTTTAAAGAAAAGGCTCTTTTGCAGCAAGAAGAATCACATGGAAGGTGGGGAAAGAACTACATTTGTTTAAGTAACATTAAGAACCCAGCTGAAGCCCAATAGCTATAATGTTGGCAATTAATACTGCTGACGGTCTATTGCATTGTCCCTTATAATTTGTTTATACCGTTGTAATTCCTATTTAAGAATGCAGATTGGAACTCTGAAAGTATATGTAACCCTACCTTTTCTAATCAGTGTAATGGAAAATGTGCAACTAGTTCCTCAGCTCTGATATTTAAAACCTTAACACTGAAACCCTCTGATTTTAAACTCACTGCTTTTGTCACGCTCTTAAATTGCAAGAGACATTGATCTTATTTTGGGCTCCACAAGAGGAACATGCTTTAAATTGTTATTTCAAAAGCAGTATTTGGTTTAAATGTATTATGACCCTTGCCTGGTTTTTATAATGAGGGATCACTAAATAAAATCATGTTACCTGTTAAGTTAACGTCACTTAATCAGATCAAAGTAGCCCTTTAATGGACACCTGTAGAAAAGACTTGTGTCTGGCAGAAAATGACGATGGTAATTCGGTAGGAGATATGACTCAGATCTGTGCTAACGTCCTATTACGGTAGTCCTTCTGGATGCACTTTGGAATTAGTTATATAACAAGTCTTGACAGCACGTTGTCTCTAATAATCCTTCAGTACTTTTTGCAAGAGTAGAGGTCTTCTACCCAAATTCTGTCCTGGCTGATTAGGTACCACCTATCTAATTTCCCCATAAAATTTAAGTTGGAGATTGCACTTTTCCATGTTCACAGACACAATGATTTTCACGCACAACAGTGTGTTGAATCTCTAAAAAGATAAAGAAAGCAATGCTATTCAGGTAAGCAACTGATGGAATCCACAGTGGAGTGCTTAAGTCTCTATTAGTGTTTTTATTGTTTTCCTTAGAATAAGAATCTTATTTTCATTCAATTTTAATATTTACCAATGAGATTACACCTGCTAGGTGTTTGCCTTTTCATCTTCAGTGGTGAGATGAATTACAAAGTCCTGTTACCCTTCTTTCATGTTATCTGGTTTGGATCTTTCATTTAAGCCATTATTTTATGTAATTAAATTAGTGTTGGGAAGTGTAGATCATGTATTTTTTTCATAGTATTAATAAGATTATCAGCAGAGTACAAAGAAATTAGCAAATCTTTTTCAAATTTTTAATGAATGTAGCACAGGATTTCAACCTTGCCATTGGATCTAAATTGGGAAAGATAGAGTTAAAATTAAAAATTAACACATGGAACAGTGAATAAGTATTTTGCCTACAGGCAAGATGTAATTTCAACAAACTTAAACAGGAACACAGTGAATAAATATTTTTTTTTCATTTTGTGAATTAGGTCCTTGAATTAGTTTTTGATGCCTTTTGCCAAAGCTGTCAAAACCACTAGGTGTAAGCCCCTATTCTGGCTAGCTAGCCAGAGAGATAATTACGTCCAGCATAACTACAGCTGAAGCTTCCCACATCCATTCACTATCAATTACTTCCTCTTTTAAAAGTATAGGTAATGCAATCTTACATTTACATTTAAACTGTTGGCTGTTGTTTTCAGGTAAGCTGCTATGTTTTACCTTTGGTGCCCCACCCTTATTTTATTATTTTGAGAAATATTTCAGTGGAAAAAGTTAATGAATCATAAAAACATGATTTCAAAATACCTAGGATTCTCCCCTATTTCTTTTGTGAGAGTATTCACAGTGTCATTCCTGCTATTAAAAAGGTAACAACCCTTTTCATCTCTCCTATTCTGCATTAGCAATTGAGCCCCAGAAGCAATAAACCAATTTTTATTTGGGTACTGGTAAGAGACGGAATGATCAAAGCTGCCACAGTGGGCCACGGGACCTAAATCAGCACGTGAGATAGCATAGTATTACCCCACTAGAAAGGTGATAGATCAGCATCTGCACTGTGGCTTGCATCAAACAGAAAATGAAAAGTTAATGTACGGTGCCTAGCACAGGGGTATAATGCTCTCTTCAGATTATTAGATCATTAAATTGGCGCTTCTGTACAAGCTGCTGAACTAGGGCCTTTCTTTGTGACCATTTTTTCTATACTCAGGCAAAAACTTAGTCTTCTGGATCACTGTGTCAGCTCTTCATGGGATGGACTTCATGCTTGCTGCACTTGGATGGTAGCACTTTAGATAACTTCCAATATTCAGAGGAAATAAGATCAACATGCCACCAGAACAGTCTTAGTTCCTGGAAACAAATGCCATCACCTGAAGGCATAGTAGACAAATTCTTTAACTCTTCAAAGTGTTTATTTCTTCTTCCTAACATTTCTTTCTCATATTACCTGCCTTCAAAGCAACTCAGCATGGTAAAGTTAGAGATGTAAATTGGTACCCCATTGCTAGGTTTATGGCCCATGTTAATTCATTATATTCTCCTTTCAGCTTTGTATAGACTTTAGGGAAGATATGAATCCAGGTAAGGACGTGAATATGGCTATTTTAATGTGTGGAGGGGGAAGAACAATAAACATACAAGGTGACCTTTGTAGCCCAACTGAAAATGCCATTTGACAAATTTTGAACAGTACTGAAGAGAAAAATTACAGTATTTCTATCTGTCCTGAGTGGACTTTATGGCTCCATCAGACTGCATAACAAAATTTCTGTAGGATCTGTTTTTCACACCCTTTGCCTTTTTTTATAACTTTTTCAGTTCTCATGCCTTTTCCTGTATTCTAGAACTTTTACATTATCATTTAGTTTATATTATTCACCCTCAACCTTTCCTATATTAACTTTTCAATTAATCAATACTTGCTGTTCCTACCTTCTTCTGGTTTCTGAATATTTTCTTAATACTTCCTGAAGTTCTAGAACAAAGTGTCAGACTCTAAATTAGTGCAAACAAACCTAAAATGTGTGAGGTTTCCCCATCATATTTATAACAAACATGAGTCATTCTAAACTAACACTTAGATAGCTCCTATTTATTTGTCAAAGGCTCAGCACAGCTTCCCTTTAATAATTCACAACCTTCAAAATGAAAAAACACACCTTTGCAGGAAAAGAATATTCTACTCCAAAAATGCAGTCAAAGCTTAGAATTGCTATAGGCTAGTAACATCCTTGTAACTGCTACCTTTCCTGTAGTTTAATTACCAGCTTATTATACCAGACTGAATATCAAAAAATGGTGATGCAGATAAAGATTTTCCAGTCACTATAAAATTTCCTCCTCAAGCTAAATTTGAACCAGTTACCTTCAATAGCTGTTCCTCATTTTTTTGATTGAAGATAATTTTTTACAATTTCCCACCTTTTTCTCCACGTCTAATTTCTCTTTATTATAATAATACAACCTTATGTTCTATCTATTTTGTTTTCTTCTAATGCAAATTTCTTGATAGTAGCCATTTGAGATTTAATTCTCTTTGAGTTGAGTTGCCAAGAGCTCTTGCATTTTGGCTGATCACTTAGAAAGACCTGATATTTACAGGAGCTAATCTTTTCAGTGGGAACATAGGTAAAGAGTGCCATCCAGAGACATAGAGAGCTCTAGGCATACTGGAAATGGAGAACCACCTGAGTGCTGCGAGTCAGAGCACTTGTGGGTTTTCTCCTCCATTATGGGAAATAACATAATGCAATCTGGATTTTATTTCTTGGAAGACCAACACAGATGATGTGTGTACATCACAGGAAATCAAAGTACCTGGATACTCAGCAGCACCTCACATTGTGCGCTTGTATAGTTCATGACTTCTACTGTTCTAACCGTACTAGTTTCCTTTGCAATAACTGAACTCTTATATGTAGAAGAGAAACTACAGTGATTTTTGTGGTTTTAAACACAGTGACAATATTGCACACAGATGAATGAAAACATGGATTGGAAACAAGTCAGAAAAGCTATTACTGAAATACAATGTGTCCAAAGATGATAAATAATGGAAAAATTACATCAGAGAGATTCAGTGCTGAAATGTATCCACATACCTATCCACATGAATCTCTGAATTTCAACTTTAACAAAATTCAGCTGAAACCAAACAAATGAATTGCAGTCAAGCCCTTCTAAAAAATGAATTTGGGAGGCCCAGAGTGACTTCAGAGAGGAATCGCATATACAGGGCAGAGATAGCAGATTCATCATTCCAGGAGCTGAGATGAATTCTTAAAAATATAACCTTATTCATTTGGTTTTCTGAACTAAAGGAAATAAAATCACCGAAGAGTTCAAATCCTAGAACAACTCCAAATGCAGTGCTATCCCTTTAGTATAGATTTAGACAAAACGATAGTTTTCTTACTCACAGGAAACTATGAGACATCCAAGGACAAATAAGCTACTAATTTAGTCAGAAATCTTCAGATCTGCAGTGTTCATACTGTTGCTTGATAACTGAAACAGTAGCTATAGCAATATTCCACTTACGTCTTGGCTCTCTGTAAAGACTTCATTTCCAGGACTAATCCTTTAACTGTGAAAGTGACAAATATTATAATTATTCTTAATTTTCCAAAATGATAAGTTTTAGTATATAAATACAACCTGGGCAAGGAACCTCTTCCCACACATGAAGTGATTCATGGCAAAACATCACAAAGGAGGCAAAAAGGATTCTCCTCGATGCATTTTGCGATTGAGGTTTGAAGTGTCCCCCAAAATTATCCTGCCTTGTTGACCGACACTAGATGACACATTAAATGGTCATTGCCAACAGATGACAGTAACTTGGAGAAATACTTCGCTGAAACACAATGCATCCTATCTGTCCCATTCTCTATCACACTCTTCAGTGCTAGAAAAAGATTATGACCTGCTGCTTGAGTGAGATTACATGACTTACTATGTCCTTTTCACGGACTCACTTTCTGGCAACACAACACAGAACTCTAGATTAAATATATATATATACATCTTATATAGAATAACATTAGTGAAAATGCTCTGGTTTGGAAAATTACATTTTGCTACACATTCATGGAGAGTGTTGGTCTTCCAAGTAACTGAGAATTAACTGTTTTGAGGACTATAAACTTCAGCAAAGCTTGTGCTAGGCAATGAATTCAAAACGAACATATTAGCCCACTAAATGACTCAAATACTGCAATAAATGAACTAAAAAAATAAAAAGGAAAAGAAGCAGAGCTTTTTCACAGAGTTGCCTTTTCTTGCTATCTCATTAGAATCTTGGTGAAAAGACTGGAAATTTCCCAGTGAAATTTCTCATCACCAGTAAACAGTAGGCAACTACTGTTTAGCAGTTGCCCAACGAATGATTGGCATTTGCATTTTATCTGTCACGCGCAATGAAAAAGTGGCTTCTATGTTTTAGTAACTTAACCATTTCAAAACGCTGGAATTTAGTTGTGGTAATACAAAAAAATATTATTTTGACGCAAAAAATTAATACCCTCTAAAAGCTCCTAGAATGTGATAGCTACCAATTCATAGATAAAGCAAAAGATATGATTAAAATACCAAAACAATTAAGCAACGTGAAATTGTTTCACATGCCCACAGATCAATAAAGAATAGTCTGTACTTTGAGCAAGTTTAAACTGTCTGTTAATCAATAGGAATACTTGGTCTTCCCAAAATGTTTTTTACTAAGTACATCATTAGTTTCCCTACTTTGATTGGAGGTTTGCAATGTGAATAAAGCTCCTGGTCCTGGTAGCCATGCTCTGAATGCAAGATGAACAAAATTCCATAGTGAAAGAGAAAGCAAACTTCACAGTCCGTGTTCCAAGAGGGCCACCAGCTTCTTCCTATCACCATGGGTCTTCCCACAGGAACTTCCAAAGCAGCAACAGGACACCTTTGGACCGTTGCTCTATGACTAACTGGAATCATCATCTCTACTGAGTTCTAGGAAGGCTAAGTGGAAAAGACAGTTAATGCAGCTGAGCCATCAAAGCATCCCATTTTATTAAGTTTTGTCACAACAGAAAGAATTGTGACCTGACAGAGGTAGGGGCTGCTTTCCTTCCAGGGATTGAGACATTACTGTGCTTGAGAGGTACTATGTGGTGAGCATGGTAAGCATGGAGACAGATGTTGGCCACCCACAGATATCATCAGTTTCATCTGGACTCCGGTACAGAAGGTTCTCAGACAAAACACCCCTCACAAACTCATCATTTAGTTTAAGTAAATGCCATCACATCATGCCAAGCAAATTGATTGATTGATTGATTGATTGTTTAGAACACTCAAAACAATCTTTCATTTCTCAGCTGTTTCCACCTTACTAAATCAATCAAAATAAGTGTGATTTTATTGTATATTATGCACATCAAAAGTTTGTGATGAGTTGGTTTTGTAATTTTTTAGGGGTTTTTAAATTGTAAGTGCAGGATCAGCAGAAAACTGGTAATAAAATCATTAAAACAACAGATTTTGATAAAAGAGAGCCAAGAATTAAAATGTGCATTTACGTTGCCACTTTAGTTTGGCTCAGGTGCACATTCCAAGCAAAGCTAATTCTCCCAACCCACTATTCTCTGTTCACACTGTGGAGCAATTGCAGAATACGTGAACTGAATTCCTGTCAAAAGACATTAAAGCAGGAGATGTGGTCCATATTTACTCTTAGCGCACTCCAGCTCCTAACTGTTGCTCAGTCCACAGGACCAGACTAGGGTAAAACTGAAGACTGAAGTTAGATCCATGAAATACATACAGTGTGGGCAATGGGTTCTCAGCATTATACCTTCATTAGATTTCCTCCTATTGCACAGCACTCCTTAGCAGTATATACAACGCTTAAGTGGAATATAAAGGTATGCAGTTAATTTCACATATTTCTCTCCAAAACCAAACACCAATCTGACAAAGATTCTGTGTGTTTTTCTCTCATTCGAACATCTTGAAATCCTAGAAATGGACTATTAGGAAATCTAGGTATTTTTTACTATTCTATAATAGTTCTTATAACAGTCTATAGGCCCTTCTCCCCCATTTTCCTTGCCTGATGTATCACTTCTAGGGGTATCATATAGAAGGACCTCCTTCTTGGTTGTAGAGTTTGCACTTACATTTCTCTCCTTACATGCACACTAAGTAATAGTGCACATTCATCACCTTAGATGTAAAATGCACTGTCAAGTATTGATCTGATTCATTTAATTGGTTTTGTATCTTTGCTCTGGCACAGCAATTTAGTAATCCCATGGTGACAAGCATTTCTGCATTCTATATAACTTAAATGCTATCCGGGCACCTGAACATTTTAAATGTGTGTATTTGAAGTTCACATTCTGCAAACCTTTGAGTGATTAAAACTTGATTTCCAAATGTTAGTGGGAGTTAAACAAAGTCAACTTGAATTAAATTTTCAATCCAAATGAATAACAGTAGAAGTATTTTTATAGTGGTTATCCAGCTTTGCCCATTTTGCCTTAGTGAACATCAGCATGGTAGCGTGTAGGCCAGAAGTCTGCTACCAATTTATTGTATATATTTTTATGTCCTGAATAAATGTAAAAGGATTCTGTGTGTTTTTCAATGCATTTGCAGAAGAAATTAAACTCTTGGGAAAAACAAAAAAAACCACAAGCTGAATTAACGATGAACAGATACTCCTGGTAAAAAACAGCAAAGGTTGCAGTAACCTGAGTACCCTGGCCTTTGGTTAAGAAATTACATGCAAGTCACCATCTTGTTTCTATCTGTATCTTGTCATACAAATTATTCTTTGACAGAGAGCTGATATCTCATGAAAAACCATTATAAAAATATAATTAGTACTTCTGCATCATTAATCTGAAATAGCAATACGTTTCTGCATAAATGGAAGCGAGTTACAAAGTTCTGCCAGTCTATGGTCTCTCAGATGTACAATAAAATTGTTAATTAACAGAACAGAGACCTATATAAGGGTAACATAGTTTTGTAATCTCCATGAACAAAAAGCAAGACTTAGGTCCAGACTGCAATTCTGGCTGCGTTACCACTTTCCTGGAAACTTTTGAGAGCAGAAGATATCCTGCAGCGTTTTCCTGTGGCTGGTGCCATTACCTGTTCCCTGATCAACTGTCTCTTCCCTTCTTACTCAGGCTCACTGTGGAATGGGAACCAGGGCGAGACCTTCCCTCCTCACCACACTGTCTTATTCTCACAAGGGCCCTCAGTTTCCCAGGAACACCTTTGTGCCTAAACGCTTTCCAAGGAAGATTAAATGCACCTTTCTCACCTGCGCTTTGATGTTATTTATTCCTTTCTTTTAATTTTTCTTTTTTCATATTTCTATTCTCCGGTATCTCCATATTATGCAATGACAAAAAGTTACGTACAAAAACTGGATATGATTAGTCTTGAACATGAGGTAATTACCAACTTTTAAATACAGCATTCTGTCATAACATTTTACAGTTGTGCTTTTGTAGATTAGCATACACCTTAAAAAGGCATCTGATAAAATTAGCACATGATGAGACAACTATTGGGAATGGCAAGGTAGAAAGAAATGCGAGAAAAAATCAGGAGAACTAAAGCCAAGGAGATCAGAGGTAAGGATATTTTGCAACATTATCATCTTTCCAGATCAGACAGCTTTACATGAGAAAGAACTACAAAATTTGATCCTGAAAAGAGTAACAATACATTAAGTTTAGAAAATAAATGAGAAGATATAATGTTGAATGTTGCCAGAGTCTTCAAATACACATTTTTTTCACTCTGTGGAAAAGTTGCTGTTCTGCTATTGCTGCTAAATTATCTATAAACACCTCCACTGTAGCGCTAGTAAATCTTTTAATATGCTAATCTGGGTACAAATTATAAGGAAAACTACCAGAAGATGCTCAGATTTTGTGCATCCATCGTTAGCAGGTATGAGAGCTTTAAAACTATAATAAGGGAACTTCTACAGAAGATGTCTGAGCTAATCTTAGTGTTATTGGGAGTTATTACTAGGAAGCAATGCTGATTTCACTGAAGCTAGTTTCCAAATACTGCAGAATACACTATATTTCAACTCAGATGTGAAGAGGAAATGCAATTAACTTGTTGGGCTATCACACAAGAAATAAAATAAGACTGGTTAGATTACACAAACAATAGTTACAGCTTTCATGTTATAAATTATATTTTGTATAATTAAGTATTGATTATTTAAGGCTGCTGAGGAAAAACTTGTTTTTCCTATGAGAAAATACTCCAACTTTTTAGATTTTAATTCCCATAGTGCCCCAAAACAACAGGAACAGAAAAATTAATGGTGTAATCCTATGTGCCCCTCCCCAGTTAACATCCTGGTTTTGCTCTCCAATTACTAGCATAAAAACTATAATATTTCATCCTAGATTGTTTATTACTGTCCTGATAAAATAAGAGCTCTATTGTAACACAAATGTTTAATCTGTAGAAGTCATTTATTACAGCACTATTAATCAAAAATAATAATAAAAAAGAACAAGGCAAAAAAGGTGCTCATTTCAGACCCATAGAATCATCAACGGGATCAGCTACCAGTGATTTCACTGAGTTTTGCCTTACAGCCTAGTATCGAAAGGCTTGGAGTAAGACTTCCAGTGAGTTCAATGAGGCCAAGAAATCACTAATCCAGTTTGAATTAAATCACACATGTGAAATAAAGCAGAATTAAGTCCAAAACTTAGTTTCCAAAACCACTTTCTGTGGTTTTGTTGTGGGTCTTTTTATCGTTTTTTGTTGTTGTTGTTTGGTTTGGGTTTTTTTAAATTCAACTCATTCTGCAAATGAAGAGCAAGAGTCAGCGTGCTGACTGGACAAAAGTGGTGAAATGTCCTTTTCTAAGGGCTTTGTCATAATCATTTGTAACTTGTTACTTTGTGATGCAAAGGCTTAGGGTGAGCAGCACTCACCCATCCAGGCACTGCGTGAGTAGTGGATCTCAGTGGTGTCATCTCTGCTCCTAATTAAAATAGGTTCAGGAAATGAGCTCAGGCACTGGCCAGCTGGTCAACCATTTGCTTGACTGCTTGCTCCCCAGCCTCTTGCTGGCTTGTGCCAAGTCATAGCTTCCCAGACTGCAAGGGCACAATCCGGAGAACAGCTTGTGCCGGGGACCATTCCCCACGGACAGTGGGGACAGCAGCTACAGGGAGCCAGAGGAGGTGCAAAGCCAACTGCACTGTGGAAGCCACGTATATATTTCAGAAATAATCATGTCCTATTTTGTCCTAGAGATATCTTGGCTACTTGCTTTTCTATAACAAAAGATTGTATTATACACTGGTCATTCCTGGCATATACCATCTTAAAAGGTTTTGGGTTGGTGTGTTTTTTTCTTTACTTCATCTGAGCTACTAGTTTCTCCAAGTTTAAAAGAAAGCTTTACTAGTTTGCTCAGTGTTTACTACTCTTATTGCAGGTAAGAAATATCTTTGTTCTGTTCTCCTTCTGTCTGTTACTTGTAAAGCTTTTGTTCCATGTACAACTGCTTGTATTGTAAACCGTACATTCCCTTAAAGATACTGCAGTTCAATGAATATGGATGTTTTACAAAGCTAATTACTGTGTATGTAACAAGTTAATTATTTCAAGGCACATAAAATTGATAATGCAGAGAAGTAAGAAAGAATTAGAAAAATAATATATGAAAAATATATGTAAATGCTACCCCATTATTGGGAGGCAAAAATGTGCATGTGTCAGCACACAGGCTGCCAAAAAAAAGGATTATGACATTGGGATGTATTTAAAACAGATAAAGTCATATTCAAGTCGATCGTTTCTTCTCATTTGAACAATCTTTATATTAAAAATATTGCCTACATTCTGAGTCATATCAGTCAGAAAAAAAAGATAAGAAAGAAAGATCAAATCAAGAACAAAAATTGGTTTGAAGGAGAAGGAGGAAACCTAAATTGTCTTCGCAAAGATCCAATAAAGAATAAGCAAACAGTCTGAAAAATCAGTGATCACACTACAGTCAAGGCACAAGGCAGACTGGAAAGACATCATGTATCAGCAGGCCCTACTCATACAATTTTAATAAGGAACCAGTTGCAGCTTATTGTCTAAAGGAAAATAAACTGTGCATTCAAAAAGGAAGAAATTTTACAAGAAAATCCTCATCAATTTCTTGCCCTTCCTGCCTGCTTCCATAGATTCTCTAAGGATGCATAAGAATCTGAACCATACTGTTTATTAATTATACTAAGGCAGCTTCTACTAAAGGATCTCAAAGCATCTTGTCAAACATTTAATGAAGTCTCACAGTTCGTCTCTCTTCAAAAAGTGTTAGCACCTTTTTACAGAAGATTTTTCAATAATAAAAGGTTTCAGTACCCTAATAAGATCACACATCAAAATCATTATGAAACTGAAAAACTGTTCTCAAAAGGCAGAGGAGCAGGAGGACAGGAGAAAGCCACCACTGGACTACTGTCTTTGCACCAGTGGGAGGACACTTGCCTGAATGCACCTCTCAGAAACCATCCCACCTACTATCAGTGACCATTTCTTTCTTGTAGAAAGAAGTATCTTACAGAAATGGTGTTTATTTAAGCAGAACGAGTAGGAATTCCCTGTATGATTCTCTGGTTGACATGGCTTATGGATCCTTTGATGAACAAAGAGGTGCATGTCAAGTAAGGGGAGTAAAGGGGGAGATACCATCTCTGTGGAACACTCTAGTGATGCTGCCTCTAGCATATCAGTGTTTCAGTACTTGTGTCCATGCAGTGAAAAAGTGTGGAAAAACTGCAGAGGGATTATTGAAAAGCTACAGGGATGTCTAAAGACCTGAAAAACACATTTTGCACAAACCAAGTAGGAAGTTCAATCTATTCATTTTGTTAAAATGTGTTAAGCCAGGAATCAGTTAAGTAGAATAAAGATATGTAAATTATGAAGCTATTTAATTTAGCTGACAAAAATCAGAAAAGCCACCAAAAGCTCACACTAGAAATAAGGCACTTTTTTTTTTAAAAAAAAAAAAAATAATTAATTACTTATTGGAATATATTACCAAGAAAACTGACAAATTTGTAAACAGCCAACACCTTTAATGTAAGGCCAGCTACATGTCAAAAAAAAAAAAACAAACCAAAAGACAGCCTACTGGAAGCTGAGTGTAGCTGTTAGGTCAGTTTAGTGATCATAATGATTCTATGTGACCTTAAAGTCAATGAATCACTATGAAGCACATGACTTCTGTGCAGATGCTTCCCAATCATGAAAATGTTAAGCTGATTTAGTTATTTGGTCTAATCTTCCTACTATTTCAAAAGTAGCATACCTCAAATAAACCCCAATATTTGAAGACAGACATCAGGAGAAACTTCACATTAGGGAAAAGGTGGAATTTCCTGGTGTCCATATGATTTCTTCATTTGTTTCCACAATTACTCCTTCACTTTTTTTTTTTTTTTTACTTTTTTTTTTTAAGTATTAAATAGAGGTACTGGCTTGGTCATTTTATTAGTCATTCTTCTTAGCTTTCAGACTCATCAAGAAGAGTATGAACTTCTTAGTCCTCATTGCAAATCATTATCTGCATAATCTGTGAATAAGAAATCCTGGTAAATAAAAATTGGGGGACTAGAGTTTTCAGTGAAATCCATATAGTTTAGACCTGTGCCACAGATGAAAACTGTGGTCTAAACCTGCTACCGTATAACCACCCTAGGTAGGACACCGGTAGGTAGATGGACAGGACAAAGTATGAACAACCTCTTTTCTCTCCCTGGGGTTTTGGGGTTTTTTTTGGTGGTCTTCTGGTTCAGCACTTTGTGGTTGGTTTGTTTTCTAAAAGGCAAATTTTGGCACAGTTTTCCTAACAATAGCAGTGTCAGACTTGCCAGTACTGCAGGCAAAATAACTTCTGTTGAGCACATCCTCGGTGGTAGCAAAAGTCACTTTTTTTTTTTTGCCACCAGAGAGGGGAAGCAACTGCTGCTATGAAAAGCAGCTATGCCTCCCCCCTCCCCGGGCAGGGGGTACCACTATACGCTCCACTTTCCTGGAGAAGAACAAGCGCAGCCCAGCTATGCACATGCTGCTTCTCAGGCAGGAGTCAGAACTCAGCTTTGTGCTTTGCTCAAAGGTCAAAAAAACCCAAGGGCAGTGCTTTGCTCTCATCCAGCCGGGCCCTCGCCCCTCCTGCATAAGTAAAGATGGTACCTTTCATGCTGCTGTTTTACTCCCTGCCTTGCCGCC
>JAVJGI010000003.1:6822322-6861655 GCA_035590275.1 Ibycter americanus | reverse complement strand
AAGATTTTAAAAATAGTGCTGGCAAATGCAACCGCAGTGTTCTGCAGCAGGAGCAATGACTATCATAACAGTCTTTGCAAGAGTGCTGGGACTTTCCGCTTTTCTCTTTATATTACATCCTCAGGCAATGTTTTCTGCAATTGACACAGGAAGACCTGAATATTTTTCTTTGGGTGACAAAGATGAGAATTTAGTTTCTTACTCTCTCCCTGACAGCCCTTCCAAGCAACAAAATCACACTTTAGTTAATATGGTCAATTGAGGAGCATCTTTGAGCTTACATTACATTTGAAGATTGCAAAAGAACGAATGAAATCTGCCTACATAATCTGTGGGCACTAAGCATGTGTTGGATGCTATGAAGAGGTAATAACTCTCTAGTAGTACTACTTCAAGGCTTCTCTTTTTCAGTAGGATAGAGTGTACTATTCCCCTACTTTTAGGCAGGGTCAAACCTTATATCTGCCTTCTGAAATTATGAGCAAGTTCACAAAGCCAGGCATAAACTAAATTCATTATAGTAAAAGAAGGAATTACTAAGCACTGGAAGAGAAAAGGTTAGTTGAAGGCAGCCCTGGAGTCTATCAGGGAGCATTACAAGAATGTCTCAATTGTTTCTATGCGTACTTCTAAGTTTAATATTTAGATTTATACAGTACTTTTTCATGACTGTTTTGGGTATCTGGTTCATTTTAAAGCTTTCTTTTCTCCCAGGACACTTCACATCTAATCTCCTCACAACCAACAGAGATCTCTTATGCCACATCATTCAACCCCACAACTAGGCTGATCCAGAGATATGCTTTGATTAGGTAGGCAAAACTCCCTGATATCAATGGGAAGTTTTGCTTACAAAGAGGAAAAGGGACTACATCTGGAGACTTGCAACAGATATAATCTTCCCCTTTCCCAATGTTGGGCTGTTGACTGACAATCAGGATACCTCATCTTCCTTAACAACATCCTACAGACTCAAAGATTTAGTTTCCTGAATTTGCCTTTTTAAAAAAAGGATTTAATTTTTGTTTAATTTTTATTATCCTTTAAAAAAAGGATAATTCTCTATCCCAACTAATCCATTCTCTATCCTAACCCCCATTAAAACTGCAAAAAAGACAATTGCTCCTGTAGTCGTTATAAGAAATCATTATTTCATTCAAGCCTCTTAAGGCTCTCAATATTTTGCTTCGTGCTATGAGACCACTACTGGAGAGAAGAGTTGGATATATTGAAAAATAAAAATAAATAATCAGAGGGATTTTTCCCTTTTCACAGTAACTAATGCTAACCTGTCTCGGAAGATTTGGAAAAGGTAACCTGCTTTCAAAATAGATGAAAGGAAAGATACTTGAAAGAGATTAAAATCTTTTTGATATCAGAAACAAAAATGGCTAATATGCATTTTGGTTTCCAGCTGAGATTTAAAATTGATGTACAGTTCCTTATGAACGAGGTATTCACACAAACTGTTAAAAGAAGTCAGCTCTCCATGAGCACCAGAATCCATTACTCTGAGTGTGCAGAGCAGAGGAAGCAGGAGTCTAACCAATTTGTCAAAGTAATTTTCAAGTTTAATTTTTTCACAGTTTGTAATAATCATAGCCATTTCAAGCAGTGTGATAAATCTGCAGATGTGTAAATCTCTGATTCCAAAGTGTAAAACCCAATAGGTTGCAAATACTAAGCTTTGAAAAAAACATATGTTTGCATAGAAATACTTTGCATTAAGAAAATCTTTTTTTCTTAATAAAGAATAAATAATTCCTATAGATAAGAATATCGAACAGCTTCAATTACAAAACACCATTCTGATTTGTTTATAACTCCAAAAGCACTAGCTGTCTGGGTTAAAGTTTTGCTGGAATTATACTTCATGGAAAGTTCCAACAAAAACTGTTTAGCATTTTTGCCAAAATGAGATTTGGAAAAAGTATCTTGTTTTCTCCACTTTAAAATAGTCTCATAGCTGTATTTTTAAGAGTCTTTAGAACATCTCTGTTTTGAAGTACCTGAAAAGGGTCTGGAGATGAAGTTCTGTGTACTTTGAACATGCTTTATCACAGCATTTCAAAGATTTTGGCCTACTCTTTCCAGCACGAGGACTGCTGTGGTCTGTACACATAATACGAGAGCAGGGACTCATCACTCCTGTGCTCCCCAGTCTGCCCCCTCCACTAGCAGAAACAAAAAGGAGGAAAATCCTGACGGAAATTGGAAGTGTTGAGGAGCTGGCAGGGAGCAGAGGCTAAGGAGAGGTTGTGATGCTAAAAGGGACTTCAGTGACTGCTAGTGGCATGTTGGCAGAGTACAGAAAAGAAAGAAGTATTGGGATAGCATGTAATTAAAAAATATACTGTAATACGTAGGAAACTAAATTAAGTACAAGCAAACTTAATTCCAGCATGTATGAGCTTATTAATAGTTGACATGGAAACTGTAGGAGCATGATGGGTACATGTGGGAGCAAAAAGAACAGAAAAAGAGCAGAATACAAAAGGAAGGATATAATTATTATTTATTAATCCTTAGATTGGCTTGAAAGTTGCTAAGCACTGTAAAACCTCAGCGTAAGTGACAATTCCTGTATAAGCATTTAAAAATCTAAAAACTTATTACAAGGGAAGATGTAAGAGGCAAAGCACTTAGTTCAAAGCCCCCTGTCTGTGTCAGCAGCAAAGGAGTACTTTGATTTGCTTTATGGGCAATAAATAACACAAAAACCTAGAAGATACAGTAGAACTGACAAGACTGTGCAATCCTCACTGGACAGCACACACAGCTAATGAAACACATTGGCTCATTGCCTCCCAAGCTCCTCTACTTTACAATCTTCCCCTACACCAGAGTATTCTTGGTTGAAAATGGAAAAGGATGAAATTATAAATCATAGCTAGAAATATAATGAGTTTGGCACATCCTACATATTAATTCATGCAAAGCTTTTACAGAACTACTCAAGTACCTAAAGAAATGAGCAAGCAGCATCTGCAAATTAATATTTCTTTTGCTGCAGAACATAAAGTGCTGCTTTCTAAAGGCAATGAGTCAGGAAGGGACATGATGCATGAAGAACATTAAGAATTTAGTCTCCTACCACCTCAAATGAAAAGGCCTCTCTGACTGCAGGACACCATTACCCACAACAGCAACTAGAAAGCAGAATCAAAAGTAACATTTGATGATCCTGATCCTATCTCCACAGGAAAGGGGATTTTTGCTACCAACTCCAAAGGGTGCAGAACTGCACCTCCCTTTCCTGTTCTTCATTCACATTCCATCACCTTAGCTGTTCTTGACATAGCATCTAAGGCAAGTCTCCAATGATCTTGAAAGGTAAATACACTTCCCTGTGCACTACAGCAGATTAAGTACCATCACATTTTATTAGAGTTAACAGAAAAACTGCAAGTCTTCATACCTGGTTGAAAATATGTTTTACATTGCAGTGTAATATTCAGTGATGTTATGTTACCAAACACTGGGCAACCTGACAGATACATCTGTCACAAGTATAATTACACCAGATAACTTGTATTGGTGTCCCTCTCTGTTAAATAAAACAATGGATTTTCATTCAGAGGGGCACCTTGGAAGATTAATGGTAATAATGAAGCATGAAATATTTCCTTCCTAGCACGGTTAATCTGAAACAGAGGAAACAATCATCTCACCCAGGAGGGATAATCCTTTGAGGAAAATTTTCAGTGAAATAATGTATTGCCATATCTCATCCCACATATGTCAACAAAGAAACTATCAGTGTTGTGCTTAATGCAATAAGGCCAACAAGCACAAGAAAAGGAAACGGAATCAGCACAGCATAAAAACAGATACACAGTAGTATCAGCAGGAGGGAGCAGACAACGCAGGAAAACAGTGGCAGGAAGCAACAGTATAAACAGCAAAGGAGGACAGAGACCAGAAATTCAGTAATAGGGAGGTTAGATGGAAGAATTGTTCAAATAAAGACAATGGGGGAGGAAAAAAAATGTTTTGGGGCAATTATTAAGTTAGCTGTGTGAAATGTTTGTCGTAATGAAGTGGCCGCTGAGGCAGGTCTATTTACCAGGTGAGGTACTGCAGTACGGCCGCTCTGCGTTGCTGCAGCTTGGTAGGGGAGCTGCAAAGCCTGCACAACGAGCAGCATCCGGGCAGACGCTGCACTTCAGAAATTGGCTCCTCTCACCCCTTCGTACAGATGGCACTTTGGCAATACTGCTGCAGCACTCCTGCCCTCGGGTTCTCCCCAACTGATGTGACAGCTTCCTGATGGCACAGCAATTTAACGTGGGCTACCTCAGAGACCGGACCAAGATACAGTTAACTTCAGAACCGAGTGGCCACAAGCATTTCTTTGACAACCTATACCTTGAATGAGCTCTACCAAATAACACACACAGAGACAAGTACATGTGGATGTGCCTATATACAAGAAAAACAACACTTTAATTTTTATTTTTATTTTTTTTTTAGTAAAGCCTTTTCAATCAAACATTGGTGTCTATAGGAAAAAATCTCTTGGTATCAACCTATTGGAATCATCCCCTCAGAGTCTTACTAATGAACCCATGCTCCATCTTCAAAGAACACTCACAAGCCTTTCATTTTTGGCAGATAAGCCATTTGATCAATATTTTCAACATTAATCAAGGCCAAGAGTAATTTCATTTCTACCCTTTCCCTAAACTGAGTTGGAATGTAAGCAAGTGCATCACTCCGTTACTTTGTTCACGGTAAGCAGATTCAGCGGAAGGAGATAGAAGCTTTCAGTGGTAACTAATTCTGTTCAACAGATAATACTTCATACTTACCTTACATAAACATCGGTACAGCAGGAAATGCTAAATTTTCTCTAGAAAAAAGCTCCATTAAATAACTATATTTCTAGTTTCTGTTTTTAAAAGATAAGTGCCTTTTTATTACTTGAACTGATGACTGCTGTTGTCCTGATAATTTTTTATTCTGCAAGATGTTTTATGCTTACAATATTCTCAGCGTGAAGCACTAATTAGAATCAGAAAACTGCTCTGTTCTCACTGCCTATTTGCTGTCCATATTTATTGCAGGAAATGGCTTTCCTTTAAAAATGTGCCTTCTCCCTCGTTGATTGGAAAGCTGGGTGAGTGTTGGGAATGTCACATCACTCTGTTCAGCTCTACCAGGAGAAAGTTACTTCTCGCAGCACAGAGGAGCAGTGGCTGCCTGCCCTGAGCTACAAATGGAACATTCCCTGGAGTTTTGCCTACAGCCCATCCTTCTGTGGTGTTTTGTTTGTTCAAATCATTCAATGCTTATGACAGACACTACGCAGCTTGAAGGCAGAGCAAAGCCCAGGATGTGAGGAAGCTGCAGTGACTAGCGCTTCCTTGGCAGTAGGTTTCAGGTATTTCTAATTGGAGAGCTTCTGCAGAAAGAAATAAATCAGTTTACCAACTAGATTGGTCTTTGGCCTTACTGATAACCTTGTCTAGATGTGGCTGTGCCCATCCAAACATCTACAGCAGAATGTTCTCCCTAGCACACTTCCTATTCTTGTGTCACAAGCCAGTACTTGTTACTGCCAGGAAAAGGGTAAGGAATAAAGCGTAGAGAATATCACGGCAACTATAAAAATGCACTACCATACTTCACTAGAAGGAAATGAAGCCTGACTACTGCAAGCTCTGTAGCAACCCCATAGATTTGCCTTTGGCTTTCAGAAGGCCGTTTTGGCTTTATCCCTCTGCAGTAGACAGTTTAAAACATGTCACACCATCCATTTTTTACCCTTTGATTCTTCCTCTGATATTACAACACAAAAACACACAAAAGAAAAAGTTCCCTTTCACAAACATCTCCGGAGCTGGCAGGAGCTTACTGAATGCTATCAGCTGTGCAAACACAAATTTAAGACAGCTTTATAGGGCCTGTTATTTAGCCAGCTATAACAGCTTCTTTGTTAGTGGACAGCACTATAATTATCTGCTTTTATCATTAATACTTTGAGTTAGTGGTTAATGCAGAGGTGACAAATCACTGAAATGCCTGACAGTTCATGGCTTTCAGCACTAAGGAATGTCTATTTTATTTTATAACCCCTGTGCGTATCGTATTTCCTTTGGATGTCTTTTGTTCTCTTATATACACATGCACATTCATAATTAAACATATCTGATCCAATTTTTTTCACACACAATCAATTACCAAATCTCTGTTGTTTAGTGTTAGCACATATTAATTAAAGTTTGGAAAGTGGTGGAAGAGGAAAATTTCTGACTGAGGAAGTATCAGAGTAATGTCTTTGGTTGCTTATGTTGACTCTGAAGCGTCATCCAGCAAATAAAGAAACAGTACACATCTGGTTAATCTTGCTAGCCATCAGAAGTTGAGGCCAGTACCCTCAACTAAACTCCAAAGAACAGAATCAGGTTTTCAGGCCAAAAGCAGGAAAATGCTCTACTTTCCCTATAAATTCAAGTACCCGTGTTTCACTTGCATCATCTTGCAGAAGTACAGGTACATATACCAAAGATCTCTCACCAAAACCAATGCTAACTGTGCAGACCAGAGTGCTGCAGACCACACATCCCTGTCCCAGGAGGGGCTGAGCTGTAAATGTCAGGATCAGAATAAAAAAATATATATACATTTCTTTCTTCATCAGGAAATACAGCCAGCTTGTGACATCGTTATCTATACACGAAGCATGTCACTACATTGTGTACGTTTCACCCGATTTATAAGCATAATTTGCCCCCTATGATTAGGTTTATTTTCCTCACCCTCCTGCTCCCATGCTCACAAAAACACATCTACAGCTCGAAATGAAATGCAACCCCTTGTGTTGTACCAAGACGGTCACTTTTGGAAGCGATGAGTAGCAACTGTTAAAACAAAACAAACTCCGTTTCAAATCCAGCGTGAAGTAACGGAGCAAAAAAAGAATAAAGCAGAAATGACCTTATCCGTAACTATAGCCATAAGGCTACTTAGGATTCCTTCTGAGTAAAAAATAGAGAAGAACAACTGGCAAATGTCAGCCTCATTATCATGAACTCTTTTTTAGCAGCGAAACAAAAATTAGCCTTTAGATCTTTTTACAACAGACTAGACCATTCGGTGTGTTAGAATCCTTTCCCTTTCTTTTAAATAATTATCAAGTTATGGGAACACCTTTTCCCTATAATATTAAAAGCACGTTTCAGCCTTAATGGCTATATGCACACTATATTTATCTTTCCACAAACACTTGATGTTTAAATAGTTTGGGCATAATGTTGTGAAATATAGCGAGAGGAAAAAAGGGGAGAAGCTGAGCAAAAAGAACATTGAGTTTAAAGGTAATTGCTCCTGTGCAATACATGCAGTTTTTCACATTGTTCTTTAGAAATACTAAAAAGTGGAACATCCCAGCTAGATAAAAGAAATCCTGAAACACTTTCTTATAATGCTAGGGTCACTGTTTAAAGCCAAGATAATGTCCTTCAATCTAGAGTCTATAGTAAATGTTATAGACAGATAATACAGTTGTTCTTAACCTGATAGGTATCAATGGGAGTTTTCCGAAGTATAACTTGGTAAGAAGTCAGATCCTAACCTGTTGCAAATTGTTGAACCTCCAGTAGTTAACAGAATTGTGCCATTTCATGCCAGCTAGGGCTCTGGCACAACTTAATTTAATTGAGACACTAATTGACTCTATCTTCTAGCTGGCAGTTTAACACTAATGCATGTTTTTACAAGTCCCTTGTCTAAAATACATGGCAGTTTCTTATCCTGGCTTTTTTTGTCTCTGGCATATTTTTGGTCATTTATTCTTTTACATTCTCCAGTATTGGACCTCTCAAGGGGACACCCATCTCTTCTTGAAGACCAGGGCTTTAAGTTGTTGTGACGATCCCTCCCAGATATAACTCAGATACAACTTTCTGCGATAGTGATGGAGCACAGCCAATTTTCCCTATTCATGTCATCATAATTTACCATTTATGGGAAGAGATATTGGTCATGTTTATCTATAGGTAATGCTCAGAAAAAAGGCCAGCTGTTGTTTTTTGTTTGGTTGGAGGTTTTTTTACTTCTGTCCTTATCCTGTAAGGGCCACCTCTGATCGTGACCTCAGGACAGGATTAGTTGTCTGAATCCTTCCCCACCTTCCTTTGTCCAGCTTCCTGAACTGAAACAAGACAGCATGGGTCTTAATCATGTTTATCCACACCTAGGGATTCGCATTACTGAGCCAGGAGTACAAAGACCTTTGACCCCTACAGCTCATGTTTCTTGTTCCACCACTGTCTGTAAATATAAATGTGAAGCCAAGTTTTCCAGGTTTCTATGCATTCAAGATCTCATAGCCAGAGTTTCTCCCTGGAATCACACAGAGCTGTACCAACTTTATGTGTCTCATAAGCTTTGGTACAAATACATTTAGGCTTACCCAGCTGTAAAGGCCCTGCTTCAGCTGGCTTCACCAGCTTCCACTGGGTACTCTGGGTTGAGAAACTCAATTCCACATGGATTTGTGGCAAAATGAGATTGGAACTAATGTACATCTTTCTGACAGCTGACCAGGGAGTAACAGAGAGGAGAAGGCATTCTGCCTCAAGCCTCATTCGGAAAAGATCCCTTGGAGTCAGTTCCAGGCAGGCAAGGCCATCTTATGTTGTCCGTGACTCCCCTGAGAGCAGCATAAACAATAAGCATCACATGAGACATTTACCATGTGAAGGACATAAGGATTCCACTCAGCCATGAGTTTAAGATCAGAATATGAAGGCTAAAGAGAACATCCCATAAGATACACCAAAACATCAAATTTCATATTTGGAAAAATGGGAATGATGATACTTACTGGCTCCAGAGGGATGTTATGAAGCTCAGTTTATTCTTAGTAAAGTTCTATGTGATTCTCTGAGGTGTCCTATCAATGCCAAGTAATATTACCTCTAAAGAAAACAATCCCCCAATGTCTCTTGCCAAAGTATGATTTATAGAACATGCCACAGAGCAAACCAAGGGGACGAGACTGATAGATGCGGAAAACAACAGCCTGTAAAACAAAGGGTGCTGCTGACATGGAGCTAACAGCCTGCAGAAATGGCTTCTAGAGAAGCAAAAAGAGGACTGGATCACTTAACAGCTGCCCTGACTTTAGGAGAATGCTAATAAAACTTCCAGCATTTATCCTATTATGTACAATGATCATCTATCCTACATCCTAATGCTTGCTGGAAATGGGTGCTTTACACAAGATACTTTTCACCTGGACTTGCAGATGCATTGATTATACTATCTCCCCTTTCATGACAGCGTCAAAGAAAGTCGCAGCTGAAATCCCACAGAGTTTCTTAAAGTTGCTTTTCTCGAGGCTTTAGTTCAAGGCAGCAATAGATCACTCAGGTTATCTCCCTGAAGTTACTTTTAAAATATTATTACAAGCATATAGGACCATATTTTCCATTTTTTCCTGTGAATCCAGAAAATACAAATGCAAAGTCAGTTGCAGAATATAGCTATCTATTACCCTAAAAAACTCCGTTCCTTAAATATGATGTCAAATTACTATTTCAAGTTACTTATAGCTGATATTCCACCAGAAAACCGCGAGATTCACAGTACATCAAATATACTTTACGATAGAAGAGAAAGATTCGTAGTGATGATACAGCATTTATAACAACAACTAGTAGAAATGAAAAAATCCACAGTAGCGTAACTCATGATGAGAGTCAGTAATAACCCAGCTTCATTGCTAGGCAGGGACACTATTAACTTGTGGCCCAGTAAACTAACACCTGTAAAATAATGTTTTCATAGGGGGAAAAAACCCCAAAACAAAACAAAACAAACCACCAACAACAAAAACCACCACAAAAAAGAAGACTGAACATGTTGCTTATAAAATGTTTACACCCACTTTAACAATTTCTGTAGTAATGATGCTCGAAGTATATTTCTCCTGAATTGCTTTGAGATGCTAAACGTAAAACAAGAATTACAGGACTTGAAAATAGAGAGCAGATAATTGCTACCACAAAAAAGATGGTATCAGCATATTGCACATACTCAACGAAATCCATATGGCCATGGCTATTTTCAGCTATCTCTGTAAATTCCATTTTGTGCTTTCTTCTGAGTTTATACATTCATGTTTTCAATTAAATTTCCTGCAACTGTTTGTGTCCCATGGCACAAAAATGGGCCACATTAAACTTGGAAATCAAGTAAATCAGCAGTGTGGCAGCTGAGAGCACTGTTGCAGTCTGAAAGAGGTAAAGCACACAAATATCCTGGAAAGGTCATAAAGAAGCAAGTGCAAAATTATAGGTAGGGACAGACATATGTGGGCGGTGACACATAATGTCACTACTTTGTGGGATGAAGCAGAACAGAAAGGTATCCTCCAAAACTTCTTTATGCAAATTTTTCTAGATTTCAAGAGGAATAAAGTGGAGACCCAGACTCCGTGGGGTTAGCTGAGTATGCATCTGACTTAGTAATGGGTTTTTCAGTATATTTTAAGAGTTCTTGTGCATGTCTTGACTCTTTTGATATTTATTTTTATGATCATGTCAGAGTCCTGCTCTGGAAATCTTACTTTCCCAAATTTGCTGTTGTAGCTCTTAAAAAAAAATAATAGTTTTGCTATTTTATGAACTAAAACATCTGTTTTGTCAAAGATTGTAAATAGAAAACCTTGGTTTCTTTATTAAAAAAAAAAAAAAAGAAGAAGAAGAAGATGCAACTTTTTCTTTTCTACTGATTTTTTCTGTTAGTGTTTCTAATGGAAGAAGTTAAACAGATAGTACTTTCAAATATTTTTAAAATCCAGAAAACTCCAGTTTTCCACACAAAACATTGCGAACATCATATGATTGGAGTGTTGGAGCCTCCAAAATGTCTGAGTAATCTTTTCTGATTTCTTTAAAGTTTCTGCATCACAGCAGAAAGGTGTGGGCATGTATACAAAAATACATACATACAAAAAATTGCAAAACACAAAAAGGTTTAGAAACTTCTGACACAGAAAATACTAAGAACAGAGACAGCAGAGAAATGCCTACAGCAAAAGCTTGCAAACGATGTTAGGAAGAGCTTTATATGTTTCGCTTACAAGGCTGGATATAACAGTTATGTGGTTGGGCGGGCTGTGCGCCCACTCCGCTATACAACAGGGAGCACTTACCGTACCAAGAAAACCAAGTGGAGAAACACAAGAATATATTGCCCTTTTTCCCCCAGGAAATCTGACTTACTGTATGACCAACTATGACAAACTCTGTAAAGAAAAGGAGCGGAGATTACATCTTCCCAGGGTGTCCGTTCTGATGGAGCTAGATGGAAACTCCTGCTGATGCCTGATGAGAAAGGGAAATTGGAAGTGTATGTCCTCTTGTAAACACAGGCAAAATGGAAGATACGCTGGCATGGAAGGTGATACAGTTCTCTGAAGCCCAATAATATCATTAAATATAAGAAAAAGTTGTCCTGAGAGCAAGATTTATTAGCTTTATGCAAATTGCCAGCAGGACCTGAACTTTCTTGGATGAAAGATGACTGAGAACTGGTGTTTGTTTTTCTCACGATCGTTTTCTGAGTTCATAGTATCCACAGCTAATGAGACATTCAATCTGGAATTTCTTACCTGGCAACTTGGTGGAGACAAAAGTACAGACAGATTACACGTAAGGAGACTCGTACAGTTAAAGAGGATGTGAAATTGGAATTTTTGAAATGGAAGCTGAAGTTTTGTGCTCAATTTACATGACTGTGAAAACACTTTTGATATGACATCTGATGGGCATTGGTGATAGAGCAGAAACTTGGAGACAGGAGAAACTAATCTCTCTCCCTCTTTGTGTCTTTCCTGAAGGAACTTCTAGCCCCACATGGCTTCTTGGCTTCAAAACCCCTCTATGACTGCAAAGAAAACTCTGAAAGCTTGGTATTTTAACACTAGAATCCATTTCCTCTTGTTTGGCCCTTGACTCCCGATTTTATATACATGTATACACATCTGCAGACAGGCATTGCCAGCTAGAACATCACACATTGCCTACATAAGAAATTCTATTAGGACACCTAAGTGCGTGAAGTTTAACATAGGAAATAGCTCAGTGCTCCAAGAAGAGGTAAAGCTTCTGAGGGCAATTTGTAGCAAATGGCCACATGCCAGACAAACTGCTGTGCAACAAGTGACTGATGTCTTTGCTGATATCCCCTATTTCTCTGCCAGCATCCTGCAGCAAATCCTGCAGTAAACTGGCAGCTCCACTCAAGTGAATGAGGCTGAGATAATTGATATCTGCTGGGAATCTGCCTCTTCTCAGTTATGTATTTCTTTGGGCAGCTGCTTACATCTAGAATCTGCTCTTGGAGAACTGAGGCAGCACTGTTTCACCTGTAAATATAACCACTTAAATTTGTCCTCCTGCCCCACAAAATTACAGGGATACTTAAACAGTGCTGCTGAGCTTTTTTCCAAGCTGAAGAAATAACACTTGTTTATAGCAGCTAGGCTCCTACACCTCCAGTAAAAATTACAGCACTCCTAGTTGAGAGCCAACAGCCTGCATTATGACATGGAGGGGGGGGAATAAAAAAAAAATAAAAATCAAACAATGCATCCTTCACTATTGGGACTGAAAAACTATTGTTTCTTAGAGTAACTCCTTGAGGTGCCAATATGAGCAAGGTCTTGATTAAGACACATATTGAGAGGCAGGCCCGAACACAGAGGAAATTAGCTGGTGACAGTTTCTGTATCCACATTCACACAGCGGCTTCATGGCAAAGCTGAATTTAAGACACAGGTGTTCTGATGACAAGTCCAGTATGCCACTCGCCGTGCCAGCAGGCACTCTTCTGGAACCAGATTCTCCTCCAGTCAGATCCTGAGGCAGACAGTACCAAAAGTTCAGTGCTCATATAGGAAGACACTCATGTCATGAGGTTCGTGTGCTGGATGAAACAGAGGAGTTTCTTGGCCGCTGAACATGCTGTATTTTAAGAACATGTTAAACATAAGAAATACTTTGAGGGAGATGAATGGATGGAACAGGCAATTAGTCCTAGCAGCACTAATGCAATTCAGAATGTGCAAGAGCAGCTAAAAATGCTTCAGAATTAATGACAATAAATAGAAAACTGTGATTAAGATAAAAGTTTCCATACCACTTCATCAAGCACAGGTACCATATTCCTTGAATTGTCTTGTTTAAGTGAGGTAACTTCTAAAGAGAAATCATTGATGCTATTACTTTTCTAGCATGTGGAGTATATTGCAAGTACATAATCTGTGTAACACTTGGAAGGAGAACTCAGGAGAAACAGGAGTCTAAACCATAAAATATGGTAAAAGCATGGCTTATAAATAGATGTAAAAGTATTTGCCATAGTTTTCAGATGTCGAAAGTTCTGTAAATAGGATTCAGAAAGGTCAGTCCTAGCTTTGGGAAAGTTCTTTATAAACAGTTCATTTACAAAAAATTAACAATAACATGAAATTGTATTACAGATATTGCATTAGTTACAAATATAGTTCTCAGTAGAACTGGAGAACCCAGACCATCTGCTCTAAGTGCCAAGCACAACTACTTTACTTCAGCAAACATAAATAAAGTTGTGCCATAAAGACAGACCCACTGCAGTTTAGTAGATTTGCTGTTAAAAAGTGAAACCTGTTTGGTTTCCAAGCACCTGGCTGATGCACCTTTATGAATGAAATGAGTAAGATAACAGTATTTACCAATGAGTCCTCATCAGTGATCTGATTGTTTGTTCTTCTTGGTATTTATTAACATGATTACCTCTGAAGGGGGAGAATGATTATTTTTTTTTAATCTAAGCATTTCACATGGGTTGTGCCAAGTTTAGCAGTTGCCAGTTTTAAAACAGCGGAATATTTACAGCAGGCTCTAACAGCAGCCACAGCTTATGGAGACTGCCCCTGGCAAGCTGTTGAAGATTTTCCTTGAGCAGGTCTTAGCTAAACTGTAATGCATGAAATCATACCTTCAGTGCACAGCAATCTGGGTTTGGGGTTTGTTCTCTTCTATTTTAGATTTTGTTTTATTTAAATGCAGCATTTCAAGTCCCTCTACTGAATCTTTACAAAGATCTGAAAGAAACAAAACATCAATTTGAAAGATTAAGAAAATACATTCTGTCTGTTTCTATGGTTATTTTAAATCAGTTTTATGCAGGTTTTGACAGGGGTCTATTAAATCAAAAGCCAAAGATTGAAGTGGCAGTTCCAGTAGCACTGAACGAAAGCTAAAATAACTGCGGTCAAAGGCAGGGTCAAAGCCTGTGTATTGCTTTAAAAGCAACTTTCTTTTATTTGTAACATTGATTTTTAAGCTACTAAATATTGAGTAAAGAAAGATGCAGATGAAAGATGCTGGACTAAGGCCCAATGCAAGAGAAGCTTTCCCTGGTCTCAGTCCGTATGGACCCGGCCCAGTATCACAATCGCATAACCTCTTCAGAGTTTTTTCTTTAAAAGCTGCATGCCCTATGTACCACCACAAGTGATTTCAGCGAGAGGCTGACATTTATCTCTGAGGAGGCTCCATCCCCCTCAGTTTAAGATTCCATGCTCTGGCACATTAAGAGAGCACAAGTAAAAACACAAGAATGGCCACACCATGTCAGACACGGTCCACTTAGCCAAGAAGCCTGTTTGCTGTAAGAGATGATTCAGGAAAGAACATAAAACCAGGAGAAGGTATTCTCATGGGTTCCAGCCGTAAAGAATAGCCGCTTTGAGATAAAATTTAGATGCACACAATGGTGTTAAAAAAACCAAAAGCTATTGATCCATCATTACTTTGTGAAAGATACTTTCTCTGTTTTTCTAAGACTGTTGTCCGATAACTCAGTGGAAAATCCTCAAGGGTTTTCTTGAAAAAAAACTGATGGTTTTTTTCATATATATTTCTATTAATTTTTTTCTTCTTCATGCCATTACTGAACTTAAAGACCTCACATCCTCTGACACAGTGAGAATTTAAACAACCATGTGCAAGACTGAACGATATTCTGAGTTGTGAACCTGTCTCCATTTCATGGCAGCCCTATTTCATACTCATTTAATGACACCTAAAGTTGTATTAAACAAGACTACAATTTAGAAAAGCGCAGAGCATTGCAAAAGCACAGGTTTTTTTCAGAGGAAAAAAGGTAAAAAAACAATCAAATGAATTCCACCACTTGAAAAGAAGCAACTCTCTCTGTGTGATATTAGAACTGACGGTTTTACAATGGTCACTGTCAATATCTAAAAGTATCTGATGATCTCCTGGTAAACTTCATTGTAAACCTTTGTCAAGATGAGTGAGGAAAGTGAACCAGGAGTAGAGACTCTGTCATGTTTGTAAAAACATTGTTTGGTTTGTTTGTAACATCTGGTTTATTTTTCCAATTCCATGAAAGACATGGTAAGAAACAAAATGGATTTCACGTTGCACCTGTCACCATGAATTAAAGACTTTCTTCAACGTGAATGTTTCACAGCAAACCACTCAACTGGTCAAATGGATGTGTTGACTACCTTGCCTTTTCTTCCAAACTTCAGCCACTTTCCTCTCACCTGGAGACCAAGTAACCTGGTTATCTGACCAATATCTTTAATTCCTGATTTAGATACAAATTGCAAAGGCTCTGCAAGTGATCCAATTCTAGTAGCCAAAATTATACATGAAAGTAATTCAGACTCAAGAGAGAAAGAGTTCAGATCAGTTATTCTGGTTTTGATTACATCTTTCAGGTTTCTGGTATTCCTGTGTTTTTTTGTTTTTCTTCTTCAATCTGTTACTTTGAACAGGCCTTCTATTTATTGTCCATTTTATCGTACTGGAATGGAGAAAAGGTGAGAAGAGGGAATGGAAGCAAAGAAAACCCAAAACTATTTGTTTGTGGAGAAAATCTGGAAAAGTAGAAGACTGGTGAGAATATTTAATAGTAAAGCTACTTACAAGAAAAACCCATATTGCTAGAATAATTTTAAAAAAAAAAAAGGAAAAAATGAAAAAAACACCAACAAGAAGGAAAAAAAGCCAGTTAAATACAACCACCTGAAAAACATCACTAGATGAAAGTATCTGTATGTTGCCAGTTGAGGGCACAAGGGTTTTTGGTGATTTTGCCCACTAGATCCCTCTTCAGAAACTTATTTGCAAAATCTCTGTAAAAATCACCTTCACAAGACCTAAGGAAGTCATCTGAGGAACAGAAAACTTCACCATAAACACCATCACAACAGTGGAAAGAACTATCTGACCAGGTTCCCCTGGGTAAGGATACAGAGGAGCTTCAGCCACATGTGCAGCTGAGTTTTATAAACCCCCTATGGAGTCACTCAACCTTTCATCTAAGAATTAAATTACAGGAAAATGCACTCTCTGTTAGGGGCAGCCCTGCAGTCCCGCTAAAGGCCAGGCTGACGTGCTGCCTTCAGTGTAGCCAGAGCACATCCCTCATGGCAAAGTCGGGTCTGCAGCCCAGAGCACACAGCCTGAGAGCTGCCAGGCAGGCTGCCACAAGGCAGCAACGCTGATGAGAAACGAGCAGCGTTCAGTGGACTAGAGGTTTACAGCCACTTCCAAAGGCTGCTTTTTCTCTGCAGGACATGTACAGCCTCCAACCAGAGAAGGTCTCGGCATGCGGCTTCTTCAGGTGCACGTTTTGTTCCACCGTGTGTGAGAAAGAGTATCTTAGAGGAACCATAAGGCAGATCTTTAGTTGATGCTTTAGCACACTGTCTTTCAGGCCAGAACAGCAAAGATGTTTTCAAAACAGCTTCTTAGCAACAGCTTACCTCCTTCATGATCCCGAAGAACAAAGCAAGTGCATAAAACAAAAAAAAATCCAAGAAAAACACAAAAGCAAGAAAGGAAAAATACCAAATCAAGCTAAAAGTGTTATTCAGAGGTTACACTAAAGCAGATATAGTAAAGAAGTGTGTAACAGAAAAGGAGCATAGTTAAGTAATGACTTCCAAGCTTTTAAATGGTCACCAAAATGGTGGAGTTTATATAACACAAAAGAGTTATGGTCAGCAACGGAGAGAAGCGTGTTGCACACTTAGGAGGTTAGGGAAACTGAGACAAGAAAATATTTTTCTTTTTTCTTACATAAAACACTTGCTTCTTAGTTTTCCAGACTTTTATTCCAAGACAAGGATTCAGCCACTTAATCCAGCTGTAGTGTTTTTATAATATCTCAGCATCAGTATTTACAATGTTATGAAATACCATCCCCTTCCTTAAAAAAAAACAACAAACAAACAAAAACCAAAACAAAACAAAAAACCAAAACAAAACAATAAAAAAACCACCACACCAAAACCACAAGAAAATAAGACACTCTGGCTGTATAAGAAAATGTCTTTCAAAATTTTCTATTTAAAAGAGTAACTAAAAGAGAATAGCAGCTGTACACGAGTATTACCATGCTCACCAGCTCCCCTCATTTCCTCCAGGATAGCCCAGAGATCAGCAGCAGCCAGAGGAGTGTTTTCAGATGGAAGGGTCTGCAAACCCACAAATTATTAGTATCCCAGACCTCTCAAATTTTTCCAATATATACATCTATACACATAAACATGGTCACACACTCACTGCCACTTGCTGTGGGGCACAACAGCACATGGTGGAGACAGATGGTACTTTTCAGACCTCTTAGTTATGGCAAGTGAAGACCCTAAATAATTGTTTGGGGATACTCTACTGCACCCTATTCAACTATATACAGGCTATGGTAAGACCTGTTGCTCCTGAAGCAACTTCACTATTTTCCTTATCATACTTCACCAGGCTTTTTTCCTTGACTGAAAAAGTATTTTTACTGTTTATTTTGAACATATCCGCACTTTCCCTTTAAAGAATTATTTGGGAATGCACATAACAATTACTGCTAACGCATGCTATTAAAGCTGGTAAAGAGTTTTAGGCTAGCATGCAATCAGAGCCTGTGCAGCAATCTGCTCTAATGTAAGACAGGCCTGTAGCATTCCCTGTATGAAGGCAGCAGAACTAGGACACGGCGTGCTGGAGACAGCATTTTTCTAGTTCTCCCAGGATGGAAGACTGATGCACAAACCTCTCAGCTGAGCTTGAGGCATTTGTACTGCCATTTAGTCCTTTAAATCTGACTGTGCTGTTGTATCTAATTGGTCAAACGGGAGATTAGAGATCAGAGGGAAAGGAATAAAGAGACCAGTCTGGAAGACAGGAGAAGTAAAATTGATGTTTCAGCCTCTCCACAACCTCCTTTACTTCTGCCTGGAAAAGTTAAATATTTTGGTAAGAATCTCCAAGGGAATATCTGAAAGTCAAGTCACAAGTTAGTGTCCTGTCTTTGTTCCCTGTGTCCATGAATAAATTGTACCCAGTTTCCAGAGAAGATTTTGTACAAATATTTCAATACAACCTATTTATCAGATGCTGTCACTTTCCATTTGCATGTTTCTCAGGGACACGCTTTTCCTTTACATTAAAAACGAACCAGGACATTGTTTTAAGATTTTTGTCTCTGAAATTTACTTGGACAAAGAAAGCACAAGACAGTTCCAAGATTTGATGGTTATGAGTTGAGAAGATGACTTTCTGGAAATATTCTATAAAATTTCAGTAAGCATCCCATCATTTGCTAGAACAATTGTGGAAAGTAAACACAGAAAAGTGAGCAACAGAAGGAAAGTAAATTCATCAGAAGACTGAGCTGCCAATTCAGAATTCCTTCAGAGAGCTCTGGCACGAACATTGCATTCTGAAGCCAGCAGGGACTCCTGATACACCCCTTTAACATCGCTTATCTTCATCCTGTGTGAGGAAGCGGTTCATGTAGATAGCAGCCACGTTGCTTGTGCTAATTCTGCACCAACTGACGATCCCCCTTACATAGAAAATGGACAATTTAAAAGACAGCAGAGAAAGAATGAATGTTCAGTGTTCAAGACATATGAGATTTTATTTTTCGTATGTTAAAAAGTGTACCAATTATTTAAGCTACACATTAATGAACTTTAGGCACAGCTAAACAAATAATTGAAAGGTTCTAAGCAATTTGATCATATTCACAGTGTGGATGGTGTAAGAAATTCCATACCAGCTTAACAGCAAGTGATCAGGGAACAAAACACTAGGCAAGATCTGGATTATAAAAATATAGGGCCATACACAAAGCAAATAATTTCTCAGCTTATTCATATACACTGTTGGTTCTAAAAGAATGCAGCTTAGTGGAAATGGCACTGTTATGAACCTGGCCATCAGGACACTGCTGCCCAGCGATGCAGTGCCTGACACATGTAAAGAAATATTAAGCTGTTTCAATAACAGACCAGGAAGTAATATGAAATGTACCTGGGCCACCACACAGGCCGAAGGCTTCTCTCCACCTTCATCATTAAGTTCTTCTAGTCTTTACCACACAAAAGAGATTGAAGAGAGTGAAGGGTTTCAAGCACAGATGAAAGAAATACCGGTCAAGGAAGATTAGAGGAGGAAAGGAAGATTAAGAGAATATGAAGTACTCCAGAGAAGTAAAGAACAGAGTACACAGTGCACTACATGCAGACACACATGGAGCAGAAGGGAGAAAGACGTCCTTCTATTCATCTTTTCTTACAAAGAAAAACAATCCCACAAAAATGAATACTGAGGAGCACAAAGTTGGCATGGACCTCGATGCTGAAGGGTGGCAATTAGACCAAAAAATCATGGGTTTACAGGCAGCGCTAAGGTCATGGATCACAAGGCAGATCATTAAAAACTTTCATTTTCATCTTGGGTAAAAGGTGAAGCGATATTATTGCAAAATATTAATTCTCTGCTGGGAATCAGAATACACATATCCTTAATTATTCTCAAGACTGAGAATTTCTGAAGGAGATATTTGTCTGCTGCTAGAGACTGGCAGCAGGGGCCAGGGACCTGGCCAGCCCTTATGATAGCACCTATATTACTTATACATAAAGTCCAGAAATATGTAAAGGAGTAAAAACTAATACTTCCTCAAAATTTAAGCTTTAATGATACAGTAGAACTGTTTTAAAATTATACACATCAAGTCCCAACTTTTTGAAAATGACCTTTCCGAGACCTTGCTACCTATTACATAAGCTTAGAAATGTTTTTGATATGACAGCCCGGTAAATCCACATTAATAACCAAAGCCTATGTTTTAAGACAGACAAAAAATAAAAAGCTTTTTGCCTTCCATGAATCATCCTTTGATTGCATTTCAGTTAGTTTTCAATCAAAAATTTGATCACATTCATTCTTAAATAGTACATGTATTGAGATTTGTGGCCATTTTCTTTCAATTGTACAACAGCAGCATTTTCATTCCCCTATAAATTAAGCAATATATCTATATATATCCTCCCATGGCTTCAGATCTCCACTCCTGGTGGTGTAAGACAGGTAGATTGGTGCAGGTTGTGTTCTTGTTTCTCCAGTTTCATGTTAGAGCTGACAAAACGAGTAACTATACACTTGTCATCCTTTTTCAGACACTTACTCCTTTTATCCCAAGGCCCAGATGCCTTAGATTATGCTTCTCCTACAGCTTTGATCTCCCTTTACAAAAGGCAAAAAGCTACGCTGTACAGGAATGTGAAAAAATCCTGTAAAAGAGCCTCAAAAATATTGTATCTTCCTTCCCTACTTTTATTTTTATACCTCCTACTCTTTCTGTACTTTGCCATAAGGTTCCTCATAAAATATCTGGACAAAAAGTAAACACTTTCAAATTAATTTCTCACACTGAAAAGTCTTTTTTCCTCAGATAACCCCAGGGCACTAATAGGATCTTTTTATATATTCCTGCTTGTCTTCCCTTCCATCCATTAAATCTCTAGATCAAGGGTTTTTGGACTCAGCTTGCACAATCTTATCATGCTGTTTTCTTAATTTAAATGCTTGTCTTCACTCCACAGAGTCTAATACTTCATCTGTTCATCGCAAGTCTCCTTAATTCACTGAGTTGATTAAACATTTAAAATATATGTATATTAAATATTCATAAGAATCAGTCATGTGTCCCCCCACCCTGATTTCTGCCCTGGAGAAATACAAACAGTCAGTGTGGTTGATTAGTGCAATCATAAAGGCATAGTCCTCTCCCCCTTTCCCTCCATCGGAGTAATTTTGTTTAACTTTTCGCTGGGTCACATCAAAACATTTGTTCACTTCTACACTGTTCTCATTCATCGCAATTGTATTTTCTTCACCCACCAGAAGCATGCTTGAGACACCGTTCTTAAGTCAGACAGACATACTGCTGTGTATCTAAATACCGGCCATAGTAACAGACCTTTTTTCCCCTTTTGAAAAACTGGCTAGTCTGTGTTGTAGGTCGGGCCAATTAATAGAATGGCAGCATAATAAACCAACCATCTTTAAGCGATATGTGTCTTTCCCAAACACCAGCTAAAATGAGTTATTCAACATGGATGGAGACTCACAGAGAGAAACACAAATAACAGCGAGGTCTGAGAAACGTCTCTGCGTACACCACTGACAGAAGAGGCATGCATTAAAGCACAGGACTAAACTGGGCCAGCTTAGAGGACACCCACTTTCTCCCACCACCAGCTGCAGCAGAGGTAGCCTCCAAGAGAGGGGGGAGCTGGGAGCGCAGACATTTCCTGAACTGCCACAGGTGTGCATTACTGCTGAAAGCTGATACTTGCCACCACTTCAAATCGGTTGTCCTAAGAGGCATCCTAAGTCACCCAGTTACTGTGTGCACATGCTGGCTTTGGCTTCAGGTAGACTTTCAATAGATTAAAAAACGTTGCCTCATGTTCACATAACATGAAGAGATGGGAGAACTGAGGAAAGATAGGCAGCACCAAAGGTTATTCAGACTCAGCAACCCCCACAGATTATCATCTAATTTCAGCACTGTTATATTCAGAAAATTTCAGCAAGATCAGGGGAGCTAAATTTAACTCAGTCACATTGCTGAAAGGTGCAATCTGAGGAGCTTTTCTGAACATGGATCTGGATGGGCTGACCTGTTCTCTGACGTAATGGAGTGCACCATCACATCATAAGCACGAAATCAAGCCCCAGCAGAAGTCAAAGGGAGTTTTGTCTTAAATGAAAGAACATTTTCTCCTCAAGCCTTCAGCATTGCTTTTTAAACCATGAGACATCTGACCAACTGCTCAGTTGCTATAGCTCTGGTCACCAAATACACAAGGAACGAGTGGGCAGTCATGCTGTTATGCATTTTAGTTCAGACGTCTACAGTTCTGTGTTGGATTATTTGGGGGTTTGGGGTTGTGGTTTTGGTTGGGGTTTTTTTTTTAACAAAACGCAAATTAAATCACAAGCCATATAACCTCCCTCTAGGGAAGCGGCCTCATTTCCTAGGCAGAGGGAAAAGCGGTCAGCAGAAAAGAGCAATATTCCCGGAGATTTCCAAGGCCTTGCAGGAGACACTGTTCATGCCTGCAATATTCCTTTCATCCCAGGACTGACTCCTGCTGTCCAGTCAGCTAACTTTGAATTCAGTTTTAGTAATGGAAAATATAGTTCTATTTTCCTCCCACATATTATACTTACAGAAAGAAAAGGGGACTGTAAGAAAGTCTGACTTAAGACAGAAAACTTTAGATCATTATATCAGAGTTTCCATCTCGGTGTTTTTTTTTTTAATTAAAAGATTTATTTCCAGCAGAAACACAGTTTAAAAAGATACTCTTGTACTTTTCAATATTTTTTTTTCCTTTGTTAAAAAAAATAATTACATCAGTTTAGGAAGCTGGATATAAAAAGATGCTTCTTTGTATTGAAATTTCTTTTATTGTGGCTTTGAATCCCCAGTTCAAGAGGTCAAGTTGCCCTTTACAGCTTGTAACAGTCTCAAATATCCACTTTCCAGAATCCATAGCAACATGCTACCTCACCCTGCTACTACAATTTTTCTGAGATATACACTAGTCAGGACCACCATATACTACAGAACTATATATTAATGACAAAATTATTCAGAGTCTCCAATGAGATTCAAGCCACTCCTACTGAATACTGATGTCATGTTTAAATGCGTACTGTATTAAAGCAGTGAGTGGCTTTTGATTATTCCCAAACTTTGAGGTATTTTCATACTGTAACTATAGCTGCACCACAAACATAACTAATATTTCTCTTCTGCTGTCACCTTCTCTCCTTCCTCCTCGTCCCCCTCCTGCTGCTGTAATTCCTTCCCAGCTGCTATCCCACCCAGCTCCCTCTGATTTGGAGCCACCACCTGACACAGGCAAGCTTTAAAAGCTGAGTTTGTCTTTATTTTCATCAAGAGCAATCACAGCTGCAAGTTTCAGTACCCACAGAGGCTTTTAACTGTAACTTTTTATTAGAAGTACTAAATTGGGAGTAATAAAAATTCCCGATTTAATAGTTTAATAAAAAGAGGAAGTTAAAAGCCAGCATGGCTGTAGAGGAGCAGCACTGAGACTGGAGGTGCCAAATATTTGGGTTTTAAACGGCTAGGCTTTCTCCTGTATTTTATGATAAGGAAAGGCTCTCCAGCGAGATGGTCTGGGCACAGACAGATTTCTGCTCATGAGCTGAAGAATATTACCATGTATTTAACTGTACCCATATGAACATCGAGGCTACTCCTTGGACGCAGTGTGGCTACATATGGTGCCTTTTGCATAGCAGTTGGGAGCAAAATGTCCTTTGAAGCCCTAGCTAGGATTTTCTAATGCATTCTGCAGTCAGACCCAAGGCCAGGCTCTTTGAAAGAGCAAAGGATTTATCTATAAATACAACTTTCCGGGCTTTGGAAAGCCAGCTCTTAATATATTATATGTTTAAAATCTGACCCTTATTTCTTGTAAGAAATTTGGGTTTGTTTTTCAGCAATAAGGTAGGCTTCTAAATTTGTTTTCAAACAGCAAGGGGTAACCACGACAATTCAGCAAAGTTGCAACTGGAAGCCTACACCCAAGTAGCCAACGTAATCCATATCTCTACCAGTGTCACATTAAAAGGCCAGACTTCCAGATCCAAGTGTTGCCAGATCTCTCTGATTTGTGGCCTGGTAGCATGTTATGCCTTCATTATCCTGCTCTGCCATAAATATTACAGGGGTTTAGTCCTGTTTTCAGATGTCAGAACTCAAGCTAATACTCCATCTCATCAGGAACTGGATTAGAAGCAGTAATAGCAACATAAAAAAGCCAAAATCAGATTAAAAAAATCAAATCTGTAAGAGGAAGTCAGGACTATCCCTATGCATATTAATTCATAGTCATTAGTTACTCTGGCAAAAGGATGCTGCATGGTTACATTTACCACCTTTAGCCAGAACACTCCCTCCTGCTTGATCCCCCAAAGCAGTGGGAGCCTGCCACCAGCCAGCCCCTGAGCGTGCTGAGCCCACAGCAGGTCCCTGGGGAGGCTGTACATCCCTCGTGGCTCCAGAGTGCAGAAGAGCTTTTTGTAAACCACATCACTACCACAGCAAAGCCCAACAAATGCCGAACACAACTCCCCATCCTCTGTGCAAACCCAGGCCAGGGTGGATGGAGCTGGCTTCATGAAGAGATGAGAGGTACAGCCTCAACTCTTCACACTACTTGATGATGTTTATATTACATGTATGTGATGAGATCCTCACAAAAACAGATTCCCTGTGTTGAGGTGCTGTTTCTGACTCCTTTTTTCCTTCTCATTTCCCACACACAAAGCCACCTGCTTCCCCACACACACAATTTCTTCAAGAATAGTGAAGATTTACCAGAGCGACGTCCCCCCATTTGTCCTCCCTGATCCATTTCCCCCCCCATTAACTCATCAGCTTCTCCCTTCAAGGAAAAAGCCCAAAAGAAGACATGACAACTTTAAATCATGCAGCGCAGATGCACCTCAAGACCTTGCAGAAAGGCTGAGAACTGTAATAGTGATTACAGTAGAAGAGTTTATAAACAGACTTGGATAATCCCAACCTGGTTCTATATTTGCCCCAAAACTGCTGAATATTTTGAGCTTAATTTAAAAAAAAAAAAAAAACACACAAAAAACCCACAACATGAAAAGGTTTCAAATGTCAAAATTCCGGATGGTTCTGAAATGAATGCTTCCTCCCACCCTGTTCTTTTCTTTTTTTTTCCTTTTCCCCCCCCCCCCTTTTTTTTCCCCTCTTGTTTTTTTCTTTTCAAATAAAGGCCAGGAGTCAGCTTTGTGGTCTGTAAAAGCCCTAATATTGCATGCCTTAAATGACAATGAAGCAGTATTTTTTGAGAAGATCTGGTTTGGTCGGAAGTCATGTATGTGCACAGCTACACATGCTAGTACAGAAAAATCAGCAAAGGCCCAAGAAGAACATAATTTAAGTGACAAAATAAGTTTTTATTTAAAACCAATGGACAACTCTGCAACATTTATCTAAATAAGGACAAATCATTTCTTATTCTTGGGAAGAAACGAAGGACAGACTTTGGCTAGATTGTGGCAGTTGTCCTCTGCAATATTAGGACTGTTCTCGGTACACAATTTCTGCTTAAAAAAAAATAAAAAATGTTTTAAATGTCACTTTTTGTTTTAATTATTTCCATATGCTAAAGCAAGGCTTTCTAGACTTCAGACAGTTGTTTTCCCCATCCTGTAAACTATAACTAGAGTTTTCAGCCTTCTGAAGGCACAGATGAAGCAGTCCTAAAATGTTATACAAGGAATTTTACAGGTTTATTTAATGACTCCATTAAAAAGTGCTTATTACAGTGGGAGTATAGAGAAGTTAACAGGCAGAAATTATTCAGAGCCATCTACCATGCAGCATGAAGAACTATCACCATATCAAAACAACAATCACTGCTGGATGCCACCAGAAACTTACAAGGAACTGTCAGGGGAGAAGGAAACTTGAAGAAAGACTAAACCAAGTGAACAAGCCTTGCATCAGTCCCTGAGGATCATGGAGATCTGAGAGGCAGAGTGAGTGAAAAGTCAAACCCTCCGCTCAGGCAGATCTGCTGCCCGTGTTGGCAAATTCCCCTGCAGGGAATGAGCAACTCAGATGTGGTTACTGCTTCCAGTCACGCTTTCGGTTTTAATTGTCAAAATCCTCCAAGACTCTGTTCCCAGCACTGTTCTCCAAAGATGCATATATGTATATTTCTGTCACTTGATTCTTCTGCACAAGAACATTCCCATCCAGCCCTTCTGTGACAGCATTTGTTTCACCCATTTTAGTATTTGTCACTTGAGAAGTTTCTATTCCCTCCTCTACTAGCAACTGCTGGCCAGGAACCTATGTTAGTTCCTAACCTTTGTTAATTCCCTCTTAAATGACATCTCATGGGTCAATGAAGGCAGACTGTATTTCAAAACATGCCATATGCATTAGCAATACCTATGAAAACAGAACAGTATCAACTGCCGCAATGAAGGAGGGAGCTCAAATAGTGTATTATTAGAAATTTGGGGCTTATACTAATTAAAAGCAGCAAGTAGTCAATAACAGTTCCTGTATTTGTTCCACTCAGTTCATTTCAAATCCAGGTAAATTAATATTACCCTGTTGCTTTTGATTTTTATAAAGTCTGAAATTCTGAAAATACTACAGTTATCATTAAAATAATATTACACATATTCCCTTTGTAAAGACTATCACAGACATTTGATGTGTCTTCTAGAACTTCTAGCATCTCTCTTTTGATGAGTTTTGCTATTCTTTGCTTGGTTCTGGGAGATCTTTCATACGTGCTTTGGATTAGAGGATGGATTTTTTTTGATAGCACAAAGGGTATCAGTTCTGTTTCAGTAGTAGATGAATAAAAATTGTTAGCGATTATACAAAGAAATGTATTTTCAATAGAAAAATATTACTTTGTTGAAACAGATACTTTCCTACTAAATTTTCATGAAAATTTTATCAGAAAAGGCTTCTGAGGTTCAGAATCAAATTCAAACCCACAGCATAAGAATGTGTGTTGTGGTCCCTGAATGACCAACTCAAACTTACGTTTATACAAAATGAAAAAGTTCCCAAGGAAAAGGAATTTCATACTTTCCGGGCAAAGACACTCACCATGATGCTAGACTCAGAGGTTTTGGCCTTTGCTGTCTGTCAGACAGACAACATTATCATCCCAGATTGCAAGTGCTCTATGCTTAAAACCAGAATAACTGTTGTCTTCAGCGTTTGGGGGCCTTTTTTACCCAGATAATATCAAATATTTTCAAATTTCAGGTTCATTTCAAACACAAGTGAAGACTTCTTTAAAAATCTAAACTATTTTTCTGAATTCCTTTTATGGTGATTTCTAGAGCTGGTAAATTGAAATTTTTCCACCACTTTTTTGCCCATAGACACATACACACTATATACTCAGATTCCTTTCCCCAATTATCCTTATTTCTCAGTGATTGATTTTTAGCTCTCAGTTTCTCACACAGGCTGGCCTGACTCCCAAAAGGGTGGTATTCCCTACTGTATCACATTTTTATAAAGCTTTCTCCACAGCCTGCTGCAAATGACAACTGCTGGATTTCTATCTGTAAAATTCTGCAACCCTGGCAAGACCATTTAATTCATTTGTGGGCATGGATGAGATGCCAGGTGGGTCTGTCTAGAGTAGGAAAAATTTCATGGTGCTGCAAAAACATAAAAGATGGAAAAAGCCAGGGACTGGTAATTCTATGTCAATAAATTTCAAGGTCATCTAGAAGCGACAGTATATAATTAAAGGGCATAACTGTACCACTGGCAATCTGATCTCCATCTTAAAATTCTTTAAATGAAAAAGAAAATGAAGACAATTGTTTTTTTAAAATAATACTTTCAAGGAATTTTTCAGGTCTAGTCACAGGCTTTCCAAAAAGCATCATTTTCCACCTCTGATCTCTTCTGTTATTTACAGCTCAGACATTTTATTTATGCACCACTACAACACTACCTACTCCTTCCCATCCCCGCCCCGGGGTAAAAAAAAAAAAAAAAAAAAAAAAAAAAAAGAGTTCCTAGTATTTAAAACACGCATTAAAGGGCTGGTAGGATGGTAGGATGCTAAAATCTAATTTTGTCCTTGTAAATACTGCTTTGCTCGGGGGAGTTGAAGCATTTTGGAATCCAACTTTATTTGGCATTCCTATTTTGGAACAAGAATAGTCAAATGCCGGGCATAACATCTAAACCAAGCAGGAGTTCTCTCCCAATGCACACCACTAGTATCGTGCTGAGAAGAATTATCTCGCCACATAGCCTTTCAAAAATAGTCAACTACTGTTACCCATCTCATGAATATTAGCAACTTAGTAAACGAAAAGCAGTACAACATGCTTCTGGAAAAAGATATACCTCTCGCTCCTCTCATAATACCCATGAATGATTTACACAGCAAGGAAGTTTCAGACGAATAACTCAGTAATAAAGATTGATATCTTTTATGGAAATTTTATATCATTCCCTTATACCAAGAGCAAGTAAACTGCTATTTCTTATCACTCTTTCCTTTCTGTGCCTGTTGACACCTGCTAAAGAGCAGGTGAACTTTGAACTAGCTCCCCAAGTTTCTTGTCTTTAACAGTTACCTAGATGAGGAAAGATGGGGGACCATCTTTACTTTCTCCAGGCTTCTACCTATGGAAGAATATTATCATACATGGAACTCAAAGACTTTTCTGGCTCACTCTTCCCCTCAGAGTTTTCCAAACTGTTTTTTCCATCTGCTCCTACATATTTTTCTGAACATTGCCATTTGTACTAAATATTGCGAGACACAAGGCAGTATTTTAAAGGAAACAGCACATGTAAATGTATACACATATACTTTTAGAGTTTTGCTTCTGTTTTTCTGTAAATAACAAAGAACAACAAAATTTAGGAAGAAAATCCAAACGCTGTCGTTTAATTAACTAGAAACATGGAACCTGATAATAGAAAGAGCTATGAGTGCTCGGGGAATGGTATTGGAAGACCCAATGATCTCAAGAAATTGAAGAAAAAGTCTGAAACAAACAGGTGCAACTCAGTGAGGATAAATGCAAAGCATTACAGTTAGGAATAATCAACTGAAAAAAAATACCCCAAGAAAAAACAAACAAAACAGAAAAAGCCAAGGGGGGAACAATGCAATAAGCACAAATTTTCAAGATAAGGATACCGGAGTTGTGATAGATCACAAATTGAAATCAGCATTATCATATCACTGCTCATAAACATAAAGTAAGTGTCGTAGGTAAGATACATGAAGTAATTCCTCTATCCAGCCTGATAGTGTTTCAGCTGGAATATATTATCTGAGAACTGCATTTGAATAAAGATTCAAATCAACCACCAAATGTCCATAGGAGAACGATAAGAACTACCAGAGACCCAGCAAGTTATCACATAATCATAGGTCTATTGAAATGTCTAAAAAAAAAAAAGACTGGAAGAATTAGGATTGTATATTCTCTGAGAGGGCGCTCTTCCATGATTCTGATTCTAAATCTCTGTGCACAAGATACAAAGGGGAAGAAAGGGAGTTAATAAATTGTTTATCCTCTGAGTGCAGAAGAAGGAATAACTGGCTTAGCATTCAGTGAGAGAGATTCAGGCTAGACACTAAGAAAACTTGTGCAGTGAGGATGCGGGGACAACTGCGACATATCGCTTTAGTACTGAAGGATTTTGAAGAACATATTAAAGGAACATTTACCAGGAAAAGCTTGGTAGAAGATATCTTGCTGTGTGGAAAGGTATAGACTAGACTGTGTCTTGCACTTTTTCAAATGAAATCTTCCCATAATTTACTATGATGTTTTCAGAAACCTGAAATGTGCATGTCTGCAAATATCAACATCTACTCCCACCCATGTTAGTTAATTCATTGGTATTTTCTTCTTCACTTAAATCTTCTCTCAAAGCCCTGTGCCATGGTCACCCACCTTTATAGCTGACTAGAAAGCTGTCTGGACACTGTAAATATTTGCCCTTCTCCTAGACTGAGCCCAGCACCCTCACAGGAATCCCAGCCTCTAGCATAAGGAGTAAGAAGCTGTGACTGGAAAACCAATCAGATAGAAACCTTCCACTGAGACTGGATGCTGTACTTATTTCCTTGGAGTGTTACCACAGTGATAATTCACAGCTATGTTCAGTGGAGCTGTGTAAAGTTTCTTGGCTGCTTTCAGGGTTTCATTACAAAACTGCAATCACACAAAATTAATCAAATATTTCAGCAGATCAGAGTGCTTTAGTACTAAGATTCTCTAATTAAATATGGAAGAGGGAAAAAAGAAAAAGATTATTTTAGATAGGAATTAAACAAAATGTGACTTGATGCGTAACCACTTCAACTGTTAGCACCTCTGTGTTTTATCAGCAAAACGTGTTAGAAACAGGCTTGAACTGGAAATACAAATATCCAGTTCAAGAGGAGCTAGTGTTTAAAACTGAACCTGGATTTTCATTTTACAAATGAAGCCTCTTTGTAGTATTTGTCAAGCTATGGGCAAAACATTTAAGAACTTTACCAATTTCCTTACTTAGAAAAGTATTTACTAATAAATTAAAAGATTTAAAATTATAATTTTCAAGTTCCTCTTTCTTGTTTCTCTTGCCTGTACTTACTCCACATTAGCTGTTTTCCTCCAATTTCCTGGACAGCTTCCACTAGAGTGGAATGGATCTCAGTCCTTACATTTTCATTTGTATTTTCCCCAGTCAATACAGACACTCCCTAACAAGCCATGTATGCAAAAATACCAACTTGACTGTTCATTTATTGCATGAACTGGAGGAACTTCACCTCTCTGTTCACCTTCCTAACATATCCAGTGAAACAGCTGCTCTGAATACAGATTTCACTGCAATACAAATAACTGATAACGGTCCAAACCCACCAGTCAGGCAGTCCTGCAGAAGAAAGTTTGAATCACAAATCCTCTCCGCTTGCACTTAGAAAGTTTGTGTGGTTTTACTCTCATATAGCACATACTGTTTGCTGAATTCAAGGTTGTTTTCCAAGTAGACATTTTTACTTAGGCCAAGGAGCTCTTAGACAACATGATAATGTTAAACTAATTAACCGGACAGTATCATTCGAACAGAAGACAAGAAGACAGCATGAGGTATTGTTGTGTTCTTAAAATGAATATAAGGAAACATATTTAGAACAAATAAAGGTATAAATAATATCCCAACTTCCAAGCCTGGGTTTTGTTCAGATCTAGAGAATCAGCAGGATAACAACACATACATGGGTTTTGAAATGAACAGACAGAGGGAAAGTGATGAATCACCTGCTATAAAACGCACTTGATCCACATGTATGACTTCTGTTACCAGCAGCGGTACATATGCAGATATATCAAATGAGACTGCATACTGGTATTGTTGTGTTGTGACACAATAGGATATAGATTCATTAAGTACTTCATATTAATTAAAAAGTGCTATGAATTAGATTGTATACATTAGATTTGTGTAAGACTGTAGGAGATATGGTTTATAGGCTGTAACACAAGACAACGGAAGCTACGCCTCTGTCTTTGTGGCCAACTATAAATGTTGCAAAAGTCTATCGACACTTTTCTATCCATGGAGTTATTTCACAATCATTCCAAATGACCTCCTTAACGGCACTTAAGTTCAGTTTTAAGCATGAAGAATCTCTGGGACAATCTGTAAAATAAGGATATGGCTTCCCCACATGAAACTGTCTGGCAAGGATCCACTCAGTAATTCTGTAAAGCACCTTGGAAGTCTGGAAAACCCCTGCTTTAGGAAGGTGGTGAGTCACTTCCCTAGCAGGAGATAGTACAAGCTACACATTTGGTACTTTGACTCTGCATACTTTTCAGGGTGGGGGCTAGGGCTGGTGTTTTGGAAACAAAATCTATGAATTTTTTACATGGGATATTTGATGGTCTTTTAAAACAAATTTCAGTGAAACTTATTTAAATTGAATTTCATTATTTGCATTAAAAAAGTCCAAAGCCGTACTAGTCCTCAGAATCATTACAGTATTTCAAAAATAGTCATATCTGTATATTTTCCAATAATTGATTGCGTGTGTGACTATTTTTGGCTTTTTTTGGTAAAAAAAACCTAGTAAATTAAAAAAAATCATAATGATTACATAATTCTCAGATTCCATTAGGAAGAAGTGCTCAGAGTAAGCAGAGGGAAACTCAAGTCATCTTGAAAAGGATTTACAACCAACAGAACTAGCATATGTTCTGGGAAATTGGATTAACTGATTCTCTCTTAAATAAAGTCATCAAATCTACCTCTTGGCATTTCTACTACAATCATCTAATTCCACTCTCATATAAAATAACTAATCAGTTTAAAAAGAGTTAGGCACAAATTCTAATGATACAGTGCACATCAAGTACTTCAGTTACTTTATATATTCAAAATAAATTAAAATGTTTAAATAACAGCTTTACACCAGACCCTAGCCCTGTATTAGCTATTATTACAAATCAGAATATCACACATTAACTATTCCCTTAGAGAAAAAGAAACCAATGAGGAACTGAGACAACACAGATCCTGATAATAAATTATGCATATTCCTCATTCTGTCATCATTATATTTCTCATTCTGCTTTCATTTCAGTTTGAAATTGAGTGATGGAAATGCACTGTTTTATCCCTGCTATTATACTTAGACTTAATTGGTGCAGTTGAATACTGCCAGAATTCTAATGCTGAACTACTTCAGGAAATAACCCTTTGTTGATCAGAAGAAAAATAATAATAATAAAAAAAAAAATCAAGTGTGGAGTCTTCTTCATTCTCTGACCAAAGCCTACCTTGCACCTACACCAAAGTGCAGAAGGAGATATTGCTGTCTGCATAAGGCAGACCAGCCATTTCATAACTTTACATGCTTGGCAAGAATGCCCTAATTGTCTTTCAACCTACACATGCGTATAGCCTTACTTGCTCTATAGGAAAGGTACCCAGCATAGGCCTTAACATTCAAGAAACAAAAGGGCTCAGAAGGTACCTTAAAAATCTGTGATAGTCATTCTTTCTGTATTCTTCAGGATAGGTTTTAAGCCCATGCTTAACAAAAGCCACCTCTAGTTACTCCTCTCACACCAAACAGAACTCTTACTATGGGACTTCTGACCAATCATACCTCAAACACCTGAATTAAATACCAATTACCATCTCTAAATCCAATCCAACGAATTACTAATTGCAGCAAAAATCAGTCAGGTAGTTATAAATAACAGGAACTGAAGCTTTATTTTCCTAAGATTTTGTAAGTAGAGAAAGAAGCTAAACTCAGAGTCAGTACTGATGGAAAGCAAAGATATAGCAGATTTTATGTTCTTCACAAAATGCATCAAGAACCTCAATATTTAATCTATCAGCTTTTCCTAATACATTTTCTCTACCTTAATGATGACACAGAAAAATCTCAAGTGCTAGTCTTTGCATGCAGTGTGTTTCTGCAAGGTATAAGGATCTGACTCAGCTAAACCTTTCACCTCTAAGAAAACTCAGAACTCTGTTTGATACCTTAGCCCAAAACAGCAAACCCAATAAACAGGAAAAACACCACAGCTAGTTTACTGAGACACCAGAAAGACACTTTTAAATTCAAAAAATGGGGAAAAAAAGAACAGTTACTGCATCCATATTTCAAGAACTTGGTATATTATCTGCACCAAAACCTCTATTAAAGCTCCGCTGGTCAGGCATGCTTCTGTTTAGTGCACTTTTTGTCAAAACAGTAACTCTTTGAAGAAAAGGAGCTGATGCATTTCTTGACTCAGTTTCTTAAGTGTTGCATATTGAACAGTACAGACAATTGGAAATTCTTCATCAAAAAGTATTAATATAGAATTTTTTGATAACTGGAGTTTAAAAAAACCCCAGCCAACAACCCATTAATATAAAAATAATCTATTTCATTTTTGGTTTGTGAAAATTAGAAACAATTAATTTAAGAGTTCATTTCCAATCAAGCACAGATTAATTTTCTTAACTGTCAATTTTCTTTTTGGAAACCCCATCCTATCAAACTCCAAATTAAGATGCTCCTGCAGCTTCCCACGCCATAACTGCTGAGTTGTTCAGTCTAATTTACTTATTCTCAGAATACTAATACAGAGTAAGGAAGTGCTGTAATGCTCATACTGCAATTAGTCACTGCAGGTGGGTTTCAGTGACCTAAACACAGGCGTGTAATACCATTTAGATGCTCTAGGCTAACTCATCTTTCCTTCAGTTGCCATCTCCCAAAAGCTGTGGGTCAATTGCCCATACTTCCCACATTGTAAAGGTCTTTAATAGCCTTTAATTGCCCTGAACAGTCTCACCTGGGACCTTCATCCATGTGCCCTCCAGCTGTGGGCCCAGGAGGCCCACATAAACTCCAACCGGGCCTTTAGGCTTAGCTTAAACCATGCTGTAGGTTCTTGTTTCTTTTCGTGTTCTTTTGGTGTTTGAATTTGGTATCAGGTCTGACTTGTTGCCTTACTTCTGTTTGATGCTACTGATGGGAGCAACTGTTACTGCTGTGCTCTCCTTGCTCGGTGCCCATGCTGTGGGACTGTGTCCTGCAGCTGAGCTTGTAGCCTGGCCAGTGCTGTGGTTGTCCTTGGCTCCCTGCTTGCCTTCCCTTAGGAGATAACTCTGGTTTTACTGTTCTCTTACATTATTAGCACAACACAGATGCCTGAGATACTCCTGCATACTTGCATCTTATCCTATAATCCTTTCTTTTTGTGTCCTTTCTTTTTTTGTTTAGAAAAACATAAATACTAGTATCCTACTCATGAACCTTATAGCTACTCAAGTCCAATAGTGCACTCTCAATACCTCTGAACAGTTGCTGTCTAACCGTTGAGGTATCTCAGCTTTCTAACTGCCTCCACATTCATTACTGAAGCTCCATGGCTTTCATTCAGGCTTCAATGGAGCAGAGTTACTAAATAACTAACCGTAATAGTGCTGCCTCCCTACCAGCACTGCCTATGGGGTTTCTTGGCTGTATTCCCACTTAATAGCATTTTGGGCACTCAGTTTACCAGGTACTGCAATAGGGCTGTGGGTAGCAGTGTACTGCAAATCCAAACTGGTTTTGCAGTCCCTAAATTACCGTTCATCCATGGTTACACTGAAAGTGACAGTGTAGAAAAATTAAGTCTTCTCCCTTGAGTGACAGGTTGTACTGATCACTGAACCATACTTCCATTTAGCTTCCTTGGCAGAAAATAAGTTTTGCCTTTCATTAACTGTCACTAAGTTTGAAAAGAAAAGAGGGAAAAAGGTGGGGACCTAAAATCAGGATAAGGGAATCATAATTCTGATTTAGTGGATCACAGGACTTCTAGCGTGGAAATTCTACTGACTGATTTCTCTGCTATACTTCAGCTTATACCACAGAAGAATGGGAGGCTCTGGGGACTGGATAAGGGGGTCTTTCAGCACTGGGTCACTGCTGTGAATCCAGCTTAGGTCAATAATAATGGCAGTTCAGTTGCTCATGTTAATTTTGCTGGTTGCTTCAGTCCAGGTCTGTAGAGGATCAATAGCTATGAATAGCCCATCACCGCAAGTGCCATTATTCAAATAAGTTCATCAAGAATATTAAATACCAAACAAAAGGTGCAATGAACCTTATTCTCATTAACAGGCTACTTCTAAGACTGGATCTAAGCCTACGAGTGGGTTTCCTATAAGCAGGAAGAATATATATTTTGCCCCTTCCCCAGTGTACCCACAGCAGATAAGCAGTCATGATGCGGTGACTTCAGCTTGGATATACTTTTGCTTAAATCAAAGTTATCTTATATAACCAAATACCAGTTTCTTTTCTGAACATAATGTTATCTTTGAATAGGGAAGGATTTCTCCATTAGATTTAGTTTAAGTTTATTAAAGCCTCTACTGTTAAATTTAAGACCTCTCAAGATTTCTTTGGTTTCAGTTAAACTGTAAGGTAAGAAATGCACAGCCAGACAATATTAACTATGCCATTTAACAATAACACAAACAGGAAAAATAAATGGATGGACATAACCTCTGTATATTCAAGAGCCAGTTTCAGGCTGTCTAGCACCACAAATATTAAACCTCCGTCATAATCATAGTTTTTACACAATATCATGACAGGGCAAACTAAGTTTTATGAGTGCTTTAGCTACATATGTTTTCTGAATCATTTGGCTATCTTTTGAATATAGCCTTAACTCTTGAATCCATTTTATCTGTAATACTTGTTTAGGATATATAGAAAAACCTTTGCCATGTTTAGTCTTCAATTATCGACATGTATTCAACTACAATATCAGCTTCTTTTGCCTGGGAAAACATTCTGAGTTCTGCAAGTACAGCTGAATAACAGCACTGCACTTATGCCACTTACAAACATGGGAAAACAACTGAAGTGCAAGAGGGCAGGAAGGTAAGGCTGAATGTTTTAGACCTCTAGTAATAAGGCACAGTGCATGCACCAGAGTGAGAAGGATGCGTTTGCGTTATGTCTGAACTTCATCTCCCCAGCCACCACGACTGAACACTGGGAAGGCAGCATTAGCAGTTCCAAGGGGAAAAAAGAGCTTTGCACTTCTGCTAGAGTGATCCCATCTGGCCTAATTAAATGATCTGCATTGACAGACGTCTGGGGAAAGTCTCATTGTGTTCTCCCAGCTGGAGGATGAAACCGCAGTTGAGGCCTGCTTGAGGGAAATAATATGGAAGTGTCTCCCAGGGAGCTGGGATGTGTCTGATGTTTTTAAAAATGCAGGAGCAGCAGGTGAAGATAAAATCTAGGGAAGCATCATCCCCAGTTTCACGAAAAGCCAGTGACCCACTTTCTACTTATGATAAAGGTATCACCTACACGTCTAGGTCCTCCACAGTACACAAGGCCAATAAAGAACCAGAAAGGAAGGTATCCTGCAGGATAAAATGGTACTGAAACAGAATATGAAGCACTGAATGCAAATTAAGCTATGGCCAGTAACAGTATGAGTAGCTGAGAACATGAGCAAAATGAGCAAATGATAGACTAATTATGACAGAATATGAAGAACTGCCAGCATCAAGCACTTGGATACTATAAGTCAGGTCCCATGAAAATCATCAGCCACTCTAAATATGGAGCCTTTTCATTTGCTGTCTTCTTTTGCTGAGCTCTTGGAATAACTTTGCACTTTTTCTCTAACCCATAGTAAAAAATTGCTTTTCCCTCATAAGCACTGACTGTCACTTTTTAAAATATTGTCCTGTGGTCCCAGAAGGGGGTGTTCAGTCTGGGATGTTTAACCTGGCATAGTGGTGCACAGTATTTCTCCTCCCTGCTTCCCCAAAGGTGTTGAGTGCTACGAAGTCCACAGATTTTTCTTTATACAGATGGTGATGCTTTTGAGTTTGCTTTTTAATATACCCTAATATAGGTAAAGGATTGATATATTTAGATCGTGAAGCTTTTCAAGTGACATTCCCACCTGCTTAGTGACAAAAACATTCAAAAAAGTCTGTTAAGTGTATTCAGGCAAGAAAAAGTATTCCTTGTCTTTTTTGTATTAATGTCTTGTTCTCATCAGTTAACTTGGCCAATTGGATTTTTTATAAAATGTTTTGCAATATACCTGAATACCACAACCTCTTGAGACTGAGATGCACTACATCTGCTTGTGAAGTGTTGTAGAAAGCTGTTTCCCACTATATACACACACACTAAATAAGGTTAAATGTTGTATTTGAGAGACTTGAACTGGAACAATGATGATTTTTTGGGCACTGCAACAAGGAGACTGAAAGTAATTAAACTAATTCTGATGAATCACATTCAGCTTAAAGGTATCTACTTTAAAACTGGAAATATAGAGCTCTAATCACTTAATTTAATCCATCAGTATTGTAGCACATTATGTGAATAATGCACAAATCACAGCATGTTGACAGAGATCTTTGCAGCTATATAGCATTTTCAAGATTTGTATTACTTAGCATTCTTGTACTCATTGTGATGTAACTCTGAGAAACAGATTTATATTAAAACAGATGATCCTGGCCCTGGCTCAATCTATAATTTATGTGCAAACTAAGGTTTTCTGTGAATTTCAAATGAACAGCAGGATGTTACATTGGGTAGTGGTTTTTTTCATGTGTTAATATCACCCTGAAACATAAGCTTCTTCAAGAGGTCACTGAGTTTCATCAACTGTCATAAATTTGAAGATAAAAATCTCAGTACGTATGCAGATTGCACATATCTAATGACATTTCTTTTAAACTGTATTCTCAAGTAACTGAATAAAGCTCTAAATCTGATTACTGATATCTAAATCTGCAGTGTAATCTAGATGATAGGCAGATGCAACCCTAGCCATCAGGTTATATGTTCAGCCAAAAGAAATCTGTGTGTATGAACCTCAAGTGATAAATATATGCTATTGTTCTTAAAAGAAAAAAGTCTCCGGATGAAAAATTTGCATATGCATGTGATGCTTTACCTCATGATTACACTCTGCACACAGATCTGCAGGAGGCACATCTGTATTTTTTTAAGGTCTTTTTCTATTTATTTGATTGTCCAGTTTATCATAGTGCTCTTTTAATCTTCCTTTCTGTCTGTTGTAATGAGTAAACGAATTCATTTTAAAATCCTTTTCTTTCCCCAGCAAAGATGCAAGTTCTCATAACTAAGGAATGTGCCATCAGAGGGGAAAAAGAAAAAACATGAATATGATTAATGAATAGCTCATTAAACTGAGAATGAGGGGACTTGAGCAGAACTCTGTTGTGTTTCTGTATTGCTGCAGAACCTATGGCAAATCAAATTATTTCACTGCATCTCCTTTCTTCTATTCCTTCTCTTCTGTTTTGACATCCATTTTGAAGGCTTCTACTACTGCCTGTATGAAGAGAACTGGGGACTACAGCACCCACACTGTATTTCAAAATGACTTGGTCATAAAACACAAATACAAAGCTACTGTTTTCACCACAGTTGGATTTGGTTTTGATTGGGGTTTTTTTTGGCAATATTGTCCACAAAGTCAAAGGAAGAAAATTGAAAGGCTCCCTCCTAGTCCACTAGGTTTTGATTCAGATGAAATTCAGAGCACAGAAATCAGATCCCCCTTTTTATTCTTTTAAAACACAGTCGTGATCAGAGCTGAGAGCTTTCTTTTAATGCATGCTGGAGTTAAGACTCTAAAAATTTTACAGTAAATCTTCACTCAATCTCACTAGTTCCAGACTTAATGGCTTTGATATTTTCCCCAGCTACAAATCCATTGCCATCAGTGATTCAGAGCTCATGTTTCCCCTGTTTGCATGCTCTAGATGTAGATGTTCCTCCCCTGGAATTATGACAACTGTTGGTGTCAGCACCACTGGCAATTCAGCTTCTATGCAGCTAAG
>JAVJGI010000003.1:6787578-6811930 GCA_035590275.1 Ibycter americanus | reverse complement strand
AAGCCACAGCTGTACATTATCCACATCAGCCAACCCACCGCCCCTGAAGCAAGCCCACAACTGTATATTATCAACGTCAATTAACCCTCCACAGTTCCTCTACACCTGGACTATTTCCATTCTGATTTAAATCAATGAGACCTGCATTAGGTCTATGCTAATACCTACTAGCACCTGGGACAGCTCACCCTTGGTTTCTTTTTGGGATGCTCAGCAAAGGAGTAAGCGTATTTTTTTCTCATATATTTTTCCCCTCAATATTCAAGATTTAACAAAGTATCTATAAAACCTCCCTGTGTTTCCAACATGAATTACACTGTGCATTTCACAGACTTTTGCTGTGACACTTTCATGCAGCTTGCCAAATGCTTTAAAAGGTCTCTGGGTTTGGGAACTCAGGTTCAACTAATTAAAGTGAATGGAGAATTCTGAAGTCATGAAACACATAGGACATCAATAAAACATAAAGCCTAGTAGGTCAGTCCAGAAGTCAGCAAGTCCATTTGCCAGCCACTGAATAATGACAAGGATGAGGGATGCCAAATAGCAATGGGAGCCTGTGGCAATAAGAAGAAAGGTCCACTCACCCCCACATTCACTGCAGAACAGAGAGGTATCCAGATTGTCCTTTGTCACTGAATCATAAAGACTAAGACTGTCCCCTGAATGGGCATTTCTGATATGTCATCTTATGTTCTGTGCTATTCTGCACCCACCAGCCGAGAGTCTGGCCCAATAAACAGAGCACTGGGATGGTATTCCAGAGACTGAAGTTCTATCCTTTGCTCCAGCCTTTTAGCTGAGTGACACTGGAAAAGCCAGTCTTTCTCCAAGACCCTGTACATTTTATCTATCTTTGCAGAGTGAGATTAACTGATGGAAAGGAAGAATCTAAGAGTTACTTTCTTAGTATGCAACAAAATAAATTAATCATCTCAACGATGGGGAAAATTGTCCTTTCTCAGACTGTTGTGGTATCCAGCGTCTCCACATCTAAACTATTTCAATTGAGAATTTTGAAAGGTAGGAACTTTCCTGCAGCTCACAGTCTGAACACAACAAATAACAATTAGAAACAGCACAGGCTACATTATCACCTACTTCTTCAGCTCAGCTACTGAATAGAAAGAGGAGGGGAAGTGTTCTTATTTGCTCTGTAATAAGAGCTCTCCAACTCTGCCTGAACCAAGTGTGGATGTACGTGTAAGCGCATTTGTCTGTCATATGGAGGCACTGTAGTCTTACATAATCTTGCTAGTGGATGCTACTAGCTTGGACCATTGCACCTGGCTTCCTTTTCCAGTTTCATATTGGCTATACAAATTGCTTGCCTTTCTCCTAATGCGAGCCTTTCTGTCCTGTGAAGCATTTTATATTGCTATCCTGGTAATTTCTACAGGTTCTAACAGAGAATGGGTCTTCTTGTACTAGATACTGTACAGACATAGCAAAGGCATTCTCTGGCCTTAAGGAGCTTCTGATCAAAACAGACAACACATAAATGGGAAAGAAAGAGTCTTCTTATTTAGAATTGCTACTTAAATCTGCTATCTTTGCATACCCCAAATCCCTCGTTCACTCAGGAGTCTACTTTGTATGACCTTGGGCAGGATTATATCAAACAAAAACAATTGAGTTAGTGCCAGTACATCCGCACAGCAAAATGCAGCACCTGCATAGCAATACCTGCTTAGGACCCACTGCTGTATAGTTATGATATAGCGAAGGCCAACAAATGCAAGTGGTCTGTCAACAAGAGGTCAATGTTTTCCTCTTTCAGCACCGTCATGTTTCGCCACAGCTCAGAGCTCTCTGCCTTGTGCAATGGTTTTAGTATGAACTTGGCCAAGGGTAGAAGCAATTCACCCACACACTAACCAGTATCTGAAATGAATGACCAGTCACCAAAACGACTAAAAGTTCAAACTCTGGGTACTGGAAAGAGCTAGGAAATAACTGCTTACAGTTAATCTACGAAAGAAAAGGAAAGGAGATGAAAAGAAAGAGACAACAACAGTTTAAGAAAATGTTAATTTCTTAAAGCTATCTGGATGAGATTTTGATAAAAATCACAAAGTAATTGGATTCTACCAGATTAAAAAGAGGCCATGTTTGTCAAGAAATTACTGTGTTGCTAATTTATAAGTTTGGCTTTACTGAGCAGCCTATAAGGCAGTTATTTGTTCTCTGTTTCTGGTAGGTTATGAGGTGATTTATTGGGAGGGATTACAACCTGTTAGGAAAAGGTTGTAGATCATGAGGAGGGAGAAATAAAAGGTAATCTGCTTACACATCACATTTTTAAGAATATCTCTTCTTGGGACCAAGACCATGTTTGTGCACTTCAGCTAGCATCCATATTGGCAGGCATAAGCCTTTTATACGTGTCCATAACATGTCACATTTATTTATTGTAAGGAATTCAGTAGAAATGGATCATTAAAAGAACACATGCAAGGAAGCCCAGAGAGATCAATGTTTGCATGGAGAGCTGACAGAAAACAACACAGAGAAAATTATGCAAGGAGCCAGCAAATGAGCAAGAACTCTGATGAAGCAGACAGAGGCTATTCTGTTGAGCTGCCTTTCTATGCTTTGCATTGACATTGCACCAAGGTGAGAAATGGCTTTAATCAGGGCTTTGGGGTATATGCTTGGCTCTGCTATCAGCCTGTTCTGTTGCTGGTGCGCAAGTCATTTCACCTTGCTGGGAAATCAGTGTGGGGTGGAAAGGGCAACATGTGCATCCTGAAAGCAGAATTATGGGGACACTGCAGGAAACTCCTGGCCAGGGTAGTCAACAGTCTGTGTGTGTTCTCTCTCGATAAAATGGTGACCCTCTTTGCAAAGTGATAACACTCTGCAATGCTACTTTTTGAAAAGTGTTGCAGATACACCAATGAAAAATGGCTTTAATATCTTAACTAATAATATCGAGAAACATCAGTGTACATTTACTAAAAAGGCAGTTAAAACTGATGGTGTTTTATTGGAAACAAATGATGACTTACCTGTTGCTTTCTCCCACTAATAGTGGGAATTATAACAAAGTAATTATCAGCTTTTTCCATTAACTTAATCCTGTTGAAATACAATGCAAAACAGCATAAAGCCTTCTTCTGTAAGAGCCATTCCATAAGGGGGAAAAGGGCATTTCTTATAAGTCCCCATATTGCAGGTAGTCTGCTTGTCTAAAGGAACACTTCTATGAAAAGGTCTTGCACTCAGTGACGTGGGGATTTTTCCCTCATCATCAGTAGCTAAAAATGTAATTTTGTTTTTCTGCTTTGCAATGGAAACAAAGCAACACAATTCCAGATACAGGGAAGCCAGATGACAGAGGAGAATGAATAGTCTCAAACTGTGGCATCCAGCCAGGCTGCCCGAAGTACTCAGATCCAGTCTGGCAGCTTGAAGTATCCATCCTGCATTAGGCCATTATTCTGGCAAGTCTAAATGTTTCCCCTTAGCAGCCAGAAGCACCAAATATTTCAGTAGGAGATAAATCCTTCCTCCTTGAAAAAGCTAGCAAATTGTCCTTCATTTGGTTAAAAATCCCACTCCTGACTTCAGCCCAAGATCATTGGGGCTTGATTTTTATACTTAATCTTGAGTAATTGTACACTTTACTGGTCAAAGGATTCTTAAATTCAAAAACCTACTACATTATTTGTTTGAAGGTGGAAAGTTCCACACTGAACACTCACCTCATTTATTCTGGCAACTAAAAAGATTACCCATAGCTTGGTTCACAGAAGAAAAAGTATTTCCAATTATTCCTTCAATGTGAGCATCCTTCCTTTAATACTGACCATGTCTCAGATTTCAGGGCCCTATGCCTAGTGACCATGGAACACAGGTTTGCAGTGAGGTGTCTACAGCTTGTCCTGTAAGGAAATTAGTGTGCAGTATGGCATCTCCTCATGTGCACAGTGATGATGCAAAGTACATTACAGGCAATTCACTTCCCTTTTAAAGAAAACATAAACATCTGGTACCAGGCACTCCTAATCCTCATAAGATTAAGGGAATGTCCAGGCTGGAAGGTGGTATAGGGTGACTAATGCAGTCTAAATTTACAGCCTATTGTACTGAACACAACTTTCCAGTCAGCAACAAAACTCCATGTGTTGTAGTCAACTCATGGGTATCAGACCACATATAAAGAACTGCAAGAAGAGGGAGACTAGTGAGCAATTTTCATCATATCTCCTAGTATAAGAATTATAGAATATCAGATGGAACAATTTTAAAACAAAGAAAAAGAGGTATTTTTTTCAGCAACATCTTTATTATGGAACTCCCCACTGCATGACATTGTTGATGCCAACAGTTTATATGATTCAAGAAAGATTTAGATAAATTACTGGCAGAAATAACTAAGGATTATTAAACAACACCATATGATACAAGAAGCTGCAAAAGCATACCGGTGAAGAATTACTGTATCTTTGTTATTACACTTTTTTTTAGATTCACTGGCTGCATAGGATCTACTAATGTCTTACAGCTTTGACCTGGCTTCACATGGATTCTTAGGCACATATACTGTGCCTTACAGAAGTAACTCTTAGGCTATGGTTTGTGAGGCTGTGATATGGGATCCCTGGTTCATTCACAGGTTCCACATTTAAAGCTGTCCTTCCTGCTAAGGTATTTCCACTGTATTTTATGCAGAATTGTGGCTTCTCCCTTGATAAGTGATGCAATATACCAGACCTGATCCCAGTACATAAAAAACCCTGCACCAAGCTCTACTGCTATATAGTCATTCACACACAAAAACAAAAAAATTTATACTTGCAAACACAGATTTAAGGCACTGTAACTGTCCTTCTCAACTATTTAACTCTTTTTTTTCTTTTTTGTCACTGCCAGATGTATCATCTGACTGATGTCAGCACAGTTATATTGAAGATTAGTTTTGCTCAAAACCCATATAATCTTCACAAGCAGAAGAAACAGCACCAGAGCAACAGCTCACAGCAGCTGAAGAACCATTTTGGCAGCAGTTAATTCTTCAAGCTAATGAGAAATATGAGTTAGACTACATCTAACTTGCAAGAATCATCCTCCATATCACAGCTGAGACTGAGGACCTGCAAGTTCAGACTTTCTACCAGCCTGCTAAGGTCTGATTCTATCTTGGATAACCCCTAAACAGCTTCTAAAAGACAAACAAGATGAATTTTTTAACTCGAATTTCTCACTTTCAACTAGTGGTGCAATTTTCTATCTTGGGTGCCTTAAATTCCTCATCAAGGCACTGCCTGGTACTGCATCACCTGCAGCAATGCATTATGGTTTATGATTTTCATCTGGTTGTGAGGCCTTTCGTTACTATACTGCAACTAATGTGTAGACATCACAAGGGACTTTTCGAATCAACCCCAGTCAGTGAGTGACTATCTGGGACTTCAGTTCTTGTCATCATCAAGCAGGACAGTCCCAAAGAACTGAATCTGCAGATTTTGTGTGCAGCACCATCACAATTATATATGCTATATAATGAAACTTGATAAATCTAATTATATTTACACATACATGCACACATATACACACAGATGCATTGCTATCTCTTCCCATTATGAAATATTCACATGAAAGTTGAGGCATTTTTAATTTTTAGGACAGCAGTATCAGGGGTTTTTTTCAATTAAATTGTACAAAGAGATGTGTTCCCATTTTAAATTTCCTCTGCCAGGCTGTATCTTTTTCAAGGGTTTTCTTTGTCTTTTTCTGCTTGCATAACAGCCAGGTTCTTTCTCCCCACTCCACCCGCCACCCTTTTTTCCCCATTTTAAACCACAGGACAATGAGGTTAAGTCCTCATGACTCTGTTGGTTAGAGCTTGCAGCCTGCATGCTCAAAAATGTTTGACTCTCTCCTGTTGCTTGCCTAGAGTGTAATTAGCTTCAAAAATTAACTGCAGGTGGGAGATGATCCCAAAATGGATCCAGGCACTAGAGATTTGGCAGCCTTTGCTAGTTCAGAACTAAGTGAACATTGTCAGTGATATGCTCAAATACCCCATTTCAAAGCTATAATTTCCTTAGCATACGATGTCCTGTCTTGCATCACCCCATGATGTGATTCCATTTATGTAAACCACTATACGTCTAAAGCAGTTTCTTGAGATGGCACTGCTTATCTTTGTTTCAAATTAGGCATCTGCAGCAACTTCTAATCAATATTAAAAATAAAAGTGGAAGGAGTATGTGTGAAAATGAGCGTTATCTTTGTCTTGGCCAGTAGATAATAATTGCTACAAAGTATTTTTTTCTGTTTTAATGAAAGTGCAAATTCAACAATTTTGGGGCCACAATTCTCAAAATCAAAGTTACTCAGATGTGTTTAAGCCAGTTACAAGTCTCTAAATATAAAAATTGATTTTCAGAAGTGCTGGAGACTTGTGATTGTTAATGACAACACTGGCCACTAAAAACATGCAAGAGTATGGGGTAGATTTTGATGCCTAACTTTGACCAACAGGCTTTTTATTATCCTATATACTGTAAGAATGAGACTAATTTTTGTATTTTTCATATACTAAATTTTACATTGAGTTGTTCTCCACCAGCTCATTTTTAACTATCCATGTCATTCTTTGGTCCTCCTACTATCCCTTGCATTATAAATGCCTAGAGCTCATAAAGCTGCCAAAACACACTTCAAATTTATTGACAATCAAAGCTAGTTTTCTTCAGGTATTTACAAACATAATCTAGGATAGCATTGGCCAAATCTTTCAGAAATTGTGATTCAACCAAACAATCAGCTTTCTTAATTATCCTTCTTCTCTTCTCTCAGATTATAATTTATATTTTTTCTTCTGATAATTTTTCTCTTTGCAAAGCCAAATAAGCTTTTTTTAATGAAATATAGAAGGGTCCTCTTTGATAATGCATTGCCTTAAGCAAATTAGCTGGGCTAGCCAAAACTGCTACTGGGCTAGCAGTGCCTCAACTGAACTGTATGCTAGTTAACGCTACAATATAATCAATATGCTCTCAATTTCTCTCTTCCTGGAACCATGACGCCTAAGCATCAGCTTGTTAAAGCAATAAAATGCTTGGGAGGATTAAAAGATTGGGGATGTCTTGCCATTCTTCTCTCAGTCTTTTCCCACATTCCCCACCTCCCGGGCCAGCATGCAGTTCTTGCAGTCTTTCAAGATGCAGACCCACTGAGAGTTTTCACAGAAAACGCAAAGAAAGATCCAGCCTGACCATTTTTCAGCATAATCTTTTCCTCAGACTCAAGGACGGGCCCAATTAACAAAAGTCTTCCTTTCAATTCCACAAAATTATTGGTTACATCTGTACTGATTGTCAGGTTGTAGGCCACAAAGCAAGCTAAAGTACAAATTGCTACACAGCCCATGCCCACATAAACAACAGCATCTTAAAAATATGGATAAGTGCAGCATGTCAACAGTATTCCAAGACCAAACTTGAGTATTCTTCATATCACATCAACCCTTGCTGCATGAGAATTTAGACTTCATGAGGAAGAATTGTCAGCCTTGTCTGCCCGGTATCAGTGATGTTGCTGTTAGTTTTATACAGCACACACAGAGCGAGCATAGTCATCTCGCCTACACACTGTCATTAGATGTATTAGAGGTGCCCTTGAAAAAGCATGGGACAGATACCATGTGCTGGGGTAGAGCTAATTTTCTTCCTAGTAGCTGGTGTGGGCCTGTGTTTTGGATTTGTGCTGAGAACAGCGTTGCTAACACAGGGATGTTTCCCTTACTGCTGAGCAGTGCTCACACAGAGCCAAGGGCTCTTCTGCTCCTCACCCCACCCCACCGGCGGGGAGGCTGGGGGGCACAAGGAGCTGGGAGGGGACACAGCCGGGACAGCTGGCCCCAAATGGCCAAAGGGATATTCCATACCATGTGATGTCAGCTCAGCATATAAAGCCGGGGGAAGAAGGAGGAAGTGGGGGATGTTCAGAGTGATGGCGTTGGTCTTCCCAAGTAACCATTACACATGATGGAGCCCTGTTTTCCTGGGGATGGCTCAACACCTGCCTGCCCATGGGCAGTGATGAATTAATTCCTTGTTTGACTTTCCTTGTGTGCATGGCTTTAGTTTTACCTATTAAACTGTTTTGATCTCAAGCCATGAGTTTTCTCACTTTTCCACGATTCTCTCCCCCATCCAGAGACAGGGGGAGAGAGCGAGTGGCTGTGTGGGGCTTAGTTGCTGGCTGGGGTTAAACTGCAACACATCAGTTTTCTCCCTTGCAGTGTTCCAGGACTGACTTATACCCAGGGAGCTACGCGGAGTGGAGTTAAGCAGTCCTGATGCAGGGCAGGGAAAACTTGTGCATAGAGATGGAATTATGCTTAAAAGACATAGATTAGATACTACTGAAAACTGTACTTAAATCTTGCTGGCAGGAAGACCAACAGAATATTGATTGTGTTGAATTTTCCAACAGCCAAGATTTAGGTCTACTTTAGAAGAGAAGCAATTACTAAAAAAGAATGAGATCAGAGTTCATGAAAAGCACCAAATTAACTAGCAATGGAAACTCCCTGATGTTTAGATTCATCCCCATGTTATACACTATGAATCTGTACACATGACAGTGGAAAGAGCTGTGCCTGTCAAATTTTTTGACAATTAAGAAGTACCGTGTTAGATTTGGAAAAAACCCACATATATGACTTTTAGAGAAGACAGATATTTTGATGAAAGAAAAAGCTAAAAAAAAAAAATATAATTGACTCTGCTGTTAAAGAGGCAAACAACATAAGCTTAAAGACCCAGTTTGCTAACCTATGAAACTATTATTCAACTAGCATAATAAACTATATATAATAGCATGCAAGTACTAAAATAGCTGAAGGCTGCCTTATTATTACTTGAGATGTGTCCACAAACTATATTCTATTGATGTCCAGCCATCAAACTGCAAAATTGTTTATACCAATAAGTGTGACTGAGGGAATGCTTTACAGAATTCACTGATATGACTGAATTAAACCAAGAATTTTGTTCTTCTAAAGACTATCATTCTAACTGGCACAGAAAAATGTTCAAATTTTGTGGAGTCATTTCTGTTTTCAGGAAGATTCATCAGTGAGACAGCTGACAAATTCCCAATCCCACTAGAAATGGGCCTTCATTAAAACTTTCTCTTGTTCTTTCTAAGCCACAGGGAAATGGAATCAGAAATTACTCCATATGGCTTGATTTTTATTTTTATTTAATTAAAGAAAATCTGGAGTTGTGAGGTGTTTGAGGGTTTTTGTTGCTGTTGTTGCTGGTTTTCCATGTACATGAGTTTCAAATGATACAAGGCTGAAGAATTTCTTTGCCAAATTTCAGTAAGGAGAGGCTATTTTATGTCTAACTTATAAAACTTCACCAATTCAAACTTATAAATACTGACAGAAGGTGTTAAAATAATGGAAATGCACATGTTAGCACTGTAATAAAAAAACAGTAGCTATCTTTTCACATCATCAATTGGCATCAAATGAAGAAAAAGATGACAGCTTCAAATATAATCTTTTACTAGATTTATCAACACATGATAAAGACACGAATTCTCAGTTTACACACTATAATGTTTCAAAGAGGATGCAGCTCCTTACCATGCTAAAATGAACTGACAGGATGGGAAAGTCACGTGTTTACTGTACAAAGCTGAAATGCAAGAGATCTGAACAAACTGTTTGCCACGTTCACTAACACAGCATAATATAGTGCAACATACTTAGGGCCTTAGCTATCCTTTTTGTTAGAAACATTTGGTTTCTCCTGCTGGTCACCTTGCCCATTTAATTTCACTGTCTGGCATAATAAAGGCTTTTCCTAGTAGGTGCTCCTATTTTACAAATCATAGCAACAAGTGTAAAGGGAAGGAACCACCTTTTCTATTCTTTATTTTGTTTTGAAATGCAGCCTCAAACAGAGGAAACACAGATAATCCACCATACATCCCTCCCAAACCTCCTAGGCTTGAATTTCCTATGGGCCAGATACTTCTGAAGACTCAGAACAAGATCATAAGAATAGCCATTCACAGGAACTTAGTTGGAATTTAGGCTGAGAAAAATCTGAGCTCATTTCAACAAAGTACTGATATTCTTTTATTCAGATATTTTATTCAGTATTAATGTAGTCAAGGCAAGTCTGGTGAGAACCCCAGCCTAAACTGAAAGCTGTGCAGTGATATTGCTGTGACCATATCATGTAATTCAAGAATCTACACCACACAGACCAGTGCTAACAGGGAGGCTACCCTTGCTTTGTGAATTAGGTCAAGATATGCCTTAGATAAATCATTCAGCAAGATTCTTCTGACATCCAGTCTTTGCCCCAGTCTATCTGTTTCCTATCTTCTGTGATTTCTGTCCTTTCCATTGCCTTAAACACGCAATGTGTTCCCCATTTTCACAAAAAATGCAGCCTTTCTCCCTAAAGCAGACTCCAGCTGTGAAGACCACAAGGTGGACATAAAATATTTTTCACCATTATTAAGTGATTTGACATCCCTTTAGAGGCAAATTTTTCCACGCAGGGATGTACAGACACTAGAAAGATAGACATATAATCAATGTGGCCAAACACACATGGCATACTTTAGCAGCAGGAACACCACATTCCCATCACAGCACCTCAAATGTTTTTTAAGAGACCAATAAAAATTCATGCCCTTAAACAAGATGAGACGAAATAGCCTACAAGTATAAACTGGTAGATTTATTTTTGCAACCAACAGCATTCTGGTAGTTTAATCATTTTAAATGGCGTAGCTTTGGAAATGAAGCAGGTCATCTCTCAGGGCATTTTTGAATTCTCCATCTTAGGTCCCCCTCACCTAGAATATAATGTCAACGAAATTTAATCTCTCGGGAAAAAATGTTTCAAGATTGCTGATTTTTTTTCTTCCTTTCAATTTTCTTTTAGCCAGTTTAGCTATGCTTTTGAAGTAGAGTTGGAAATATTGTTGGAAAAACTACACCAGGCCCACTTTTCAAACTGACTGCAACATATATAGCATACCCATAGTTGCAGCTTTGTAAAATTTTGATAAATGAGAGAGAAAATACTGGCAGGCATCTCTGTAACAATACAAGGAACAATATTCCAAAGATCATTTTAAATAATAAAACATACTTGTGACTGTATTTGAAAGGAAAAATCTAACTAACAGCAAACAGAGAGAGGAACTGAATCTAGTGCTGTCCAAACTCTAACAGCACTCAACCTTGCATTTCATTTAAAAGACATATTCTTGCCTGTTTAGGGATTATTCTCATTCTACCTAATCCTCTTTTAAGTACCACAAAACCAGGATTTGAATGTGAAGCCAGCAGCATCCCCTGCAGAGGCTGCAGCTGTCACTTCTGAAACAGCATTTCTTTGGAAACCAGTAAACAGCCTCACCTTTAACAATCTGTTAGAGATCATATTCCCAGGGTGCTACCTATCCTGTTTTATGTGTGATCATTGCCTGATTTGTTCTTATTATGTTATGAGTGCTGAAAGATGTTTTCCATTAGATGGTGCAAGCTTTCAAGTTCTTGCTGGCTAAAAGATGAAGTTAAAGGCTTTCAGCTCTTAAGGGAGAGACATATTTGCAAATGTTTAGTTTTTATGGAACAGATCTGTTTTGCACAATAGCTTTACTTTTTGGATTTTGAGGTGTCATATATGACATGAAATTCCAAGTCTGTCCAGGATTTTTCTACAACAGCCCTAACAACATCATAATACTTAACAAGAGAAAGAAGTCTCATCAATGTATTTGAAATTGTAGCTTAGAAAAAAAATTGCCAGAATATAATACTCAGTAATACCAGCAGCAGGTACAGAAAAAGCATGATATGTAGGAGTGGCTGGTTCCATTTATTTCAATAAAATACTATTGGTTACCAATTCAAAGGAAGTCTAGGTGGTAGTAACTAATAGCTGCTCACTCCTGTTTGATTGCTACTCAATGGTAATCAGAGTTTGTGCAAAGCACAGTTCAAAACAGGCAGGTGTCTGTATTACAAAAGTACTCATCGCAGTTAACACCTGGATTGCCAGGCACGTTCAGAAAGTCAGCCATTTAATAGCCATTGAAACAATGTATTTCTATATTTTGCTGCAGCTCTTCTGTGTTGAGATAAAAGAAACCAGCTGGGTGCTGTCTGCTACCTGTGATATTCTTCATAGAACTGCAAGAGCCTTCAGCTTCTAGACTTAATCTAGCATTTACTGTGGGATGCAAATGAATAAAACAAACAAAGATAAAATGTAGGTCCTTAACTTGCTGAGGAATTCCTTATTCATACATTAAGATGTCATTTTATTTTATCCAACAAAGAAATAAAACCTAGATCACAATTCCAATGTCCTTTAATTTGTCAGTAAAAGTAGCTTGTACTTTCAAAGCATGTATATCTCAAAGTCCTTTACAAAGACATACAATCTTTCTCATTTAAGAGGCAACAGTGAAAGTGAGGTGACTGCCCAGTACCATACTGAGTCTACAGAAGACACAGAACTAGAACACAGATCTCTTAATTCCTTGTTTCTCCTGCTACATTCATGGTGGATAGCCAATTCGGTAACATTTTTGTAGGAAGACATCTCCCACCAATTGTAAGTGTAAGTAACTGAAACATAAAATGCTTACAGGCCAAATACTTGTGCAATTTTATGCCTATATTGAGCTATACTTTTGTGACATGAAACTCAGCAAAGTTTTTCCATTTCTAGTGACAAGAATTAATTCCCTTTATAACATTAGGGCTTTTACTCTCAGAAAACTGAGACCAATAGTACTGAACTTGAGCAAAACACAGTGCACAGATGTGATAACTTCACTACACAAGCCCTGCACTTTGTAGGAGAGATGTAGTTTCTCTGTTACCCCAATCAAAAACTGACAACTGTGTCAACTTCTACGTGACAAACATAAATGTCACCTAGGCATTTCAGATCACACCAAAGTAGTTCTATGTGTGAAACTACCCAATTATGAATGCAATTTCCAAAAGTACAAAGCTGTTCACGTATCCATTAGAGCCTGAGAGTGCCTTCTCATTCCCTCCTGAAAAATACACTGAACTGAAAGGAGCTACGACAGCAGTAATGGGAACAACCTTATCTAACTTCAGTTGTCAGGCACATGTGCTCATGTAGTTATATACAGATAAATTAGATTTAATTTTTCTTCTTATATTGTTCAAGGGAAACATCTTTTTCCTTCACTGGCTGATATAGCACATTTTCCCCCAGTGTCTGTACAAAAAGATTTTGGTGGATCAGTTAGTCAACATAAAGCTATAATTTTGTATTAATAACTAGCAGGCAAGATGTCAGAGAAATTAATTCTATACATTGCTTTGAAGTTGCCAGTCATACATATGATTCTGACAGTTCATAGGTAATGGGCATCATCCTCAGTACAAAGTTTCAGAGGAACAGCTACAAGCTTTGTTATATGTGAGATACATGTACAGTAACTTGAGAACATAAATACACTTCTCCCCTCCCGTTTACTACAAGTCTTAATTTTTTTCCCAGGTTTCATGAGACAAACTGTTTTACTCACACAGAAGTTCTGGAATGACCCATACTAATAAAAAAGTAGTCTGTCAGAGTTACATGATTAAACAAGTAGGACACCATTCTCAGGACTTCAGTGCAGAATACAGAACCTTATTTTAAAATCATCTTGAGAGTACATACAATACAATGCGGATGTGCAAGTCCATGATCTCTCCAGTAAATATTTCAAACTATTTGAGTTCCATGTACTCTCACATTAGCAACTGAAGGGAGGAGGACCTGAAAAGGTAATGCATTGCTTATAAGGTGAAGCCCTAAATAGACTCTAAAACTCCAAAAAGTTCTATTTAAAATAAATAAATAGCTCAACTGGCTTAAAATAATCAACATGTAATCATGCAAAATTCTATTTTTAACTTTAAAAGATTAAGCATGTCACAGTCACCAATCCTAACCTTGTTTTAAACAACAACAGTTGCTGCCAAAACCTAGGGAAAGAATACTTCATTTTGTTGCCCCTTCCTACAGCACCATTATTTGGCTCTGGTAATTAGATTGGATGGGTCTCCTCTACTTCAACACATAAATGATTAACTGACTTGATTAACCCTATTTATGAAGTCTAATTCAATTTAGGCAGCTCACAAGACTGTCCTGGAGACAAATCCATAAAACTTGTTACTGCTGTTAGACATTATGGGAATGAAACTCCTACAAACACATGAGCCAAATACAGAATGTCATCGTGCTTCAGCTGTGGTCAGTCAAGGTGAGGCTCCTCTTGCCTTCCACAGCAGTTCCACCAAGTGGAAGTGTTATGAGTATCTGTTGAGATTGGTGTTATCACCTCTTTACAGTGCTGTATACAGTGACAGAATGAGCCTACTGCATGGCAAGAGAGTAACGTAAGCAGTTTCTTGAAGGCTAGCTAGAACGGCCAAGGTATGAATTACATTGACAGCACTAAGTTTATCAGCTCAATTATAGTATCTTTCCATAAAACACATTCAAATATAAGCAAAGAGATCCACGCACTATTCTATTCCTAAAGGGATTACCAGCAGTTCCAGAATCAGGTAATGTATGTTTTTCTTGGCTGTATCTGCCTCTCTCAAAAGGGGAAGGTATATAAATATTCAAAGAACAGTGATATTTAAATGTTCTAAAATTTAGAGGACACTTAAACAATGCCCAATAGTATATGTTCCACATTAAATAAATTTCAGAAAGGCACTTAAGTCACTCTCCAATATGACAGCAGGTACTTAGTCCTATTTTCAATAAAAGGCTCTTGTATTTTTAAGTCTGAAGGCACAGGATCAGTCCCGCTGGGTAGAGAGATAGGATCTGTGAAAATCAAAATTCATCACTGTAGTGATGCTAACCAGAAGGCCACTGTAAATCAAGGAGTTAGTGATCCACTGAACAGTTTAACCCAAGGAGACACAGGATGTGCTGTGCTATGCTGCATGTATAGCTTGACCTTCAGGTCTGTGTTGTGCTCCACATATACCTCGGCTGCAGAATAAACTTAGCCAGCTAATTGTAACAGGAGGCTGTAGGCAGCTCCCACTCAGCACCAGTGATTCCTCTGCCTGTGTGCCCTTGCCTTTATCTAAAAGTGCCACAGGTTCTTGTGTGAACATCCTTTTTGTTTGACAATAGAAATAATAGAATTATTTTCTTTGAAGAAACTTCTGCAAGTTCTCAAAAAAACAAATAGATGGGCAAATTTGCCACATGTGGGATATGCCTGGCATGCTGCACCCTGGTTGGAAGCCATCTGTTCTCACACAATTTGAGGTGCCCGGTATCTGAAGGGATTGTAAGATTTTATATACTGCAAGCAAAATGTATATAGCATCCTAAACAATACAGAGTCCAAGTATCTGTTTTACTGGGATCGTAACAGACCATCACCTCCTGGTGCAAAACAACGACATGGAAACCAAATAGATCCTTCAATGTTTTCTTTCAGAATTTCCAATATCGAAGTTTTCACTTTGGCTCTAAGCCTAGCTACGTAACGTGGGCTGACTACTACTTGAGCAGCTTAAAACAATGGCCACAACTACTAATCATCTTTCCAGAAAGGCATGTTTAAATTTTTTACATCTCACCTGTAAAAAAATAGGTAACCATTTAATTGCTGATACTTAGATCTGAAACATTCAGTAAGGAGCCTGGACTTAATTATGCCAAAGGAAATATTCTATTTTCATACTCAGAACTGAAACAAAGATTCCTCTCCAGCACTTGCTACTGCTTATTCTAATATGCTATAGATTTAGGAATACTTAAATATGAGAAGTCATTGAGACTACAGACTGTCCAAACTCTGTCTTGGTTCAAACTCTTGAACTTGAGAGAGGAAGTACTGCGTGCAGAGAGCCTGCAAGGATGGCTGTATGGTGGGTAAACTCAAAGACCAGAGGAATTCAGCACCAAGAGCAGCCTGAGTTCTATGTAAAAGTCAGGCTGACATGGTGACTGACTAAAGAATGCGAAGCAGGAGGTATTTACTGGGGGAAAATTGTTAACAGCACAAATTGTTAATGCCAAGATTTTAACCTGGCAATATCGGTGATTGTTTCAAGCAGCAGAGAGCTACCTCAGCAGATCATGCACCCGCCTTCACATTCTAAATACAGAGCCTGGTTCCTATGAAACACCTTTCTCACCTTAATGGCCTATTAGCTTCTGCATGTGGCAAACACAGTCTAAGTGGGTTGAATTCTTTTTAGCCCCAAACCCTGATCAGATCTTCGTTTTGCTACTATTTATGATCCAGAAAGAATTAAATAAGTCAGAGAAAATTAATTCTTAACTATTCTGAGATGTTCCCATATTTTGATACATTAACCTCATAACACATTATTTTTATTTAATTTCCTAGAGAGATACAGAAACAGAGTATAGAAATAGAATATAGATATATAGGAACAAATAAAGGAACACAGAATAATAGCCTAGAAATTAAAAATACAGTAATAGATCTTTCAGACCCAAACTAAGTGGCCTTAATGCATGAAACAACTGGAGATTAAAATCCAATTTATTTCTCTTGGGTAAGAACATTATGCCACTTAAAATTTTAAGTCCTGTACTCTAAACAAGTTCAGTACTTAGAGACAGGTGAATACTGGGAAAAGGCCCATGACTTTTCCTTGTCAGGCACAAAATAGGCTGAGAAGTTTTGGTATTTCTGCTTCTGTCTCTTCAGAGTAGATGGGGAAAAAAATGTTTTGTCACTTGCACAAAGAATTTGACAGTCACTAGAGCCTGAGACTCTCTCAGCGTCTGCAGCAGGGAGCAGCAACTCTAACAAAGCAGGAGGGGGCTTCTTTCTAGTGCCAAGTTTTCTCTGAGGCAGCCTTCAGAAGTCAGTTCCCCTTCTGTCTAGAATATCCCTGGTTAGGTCACAGTGCATTTTGTCCTGTTACTTAAGAGCTACGTTTCAGCTTTCTCAAAGCCTCAGAAATTCCTTGGCTGTTGTCTAACACAATTGCTCAAAGCCACCAATATTCCATAATAATTTCTAGAAGTTATCAGTACAAAACCCTACTTTCTCTCTTCATCTGATGGAAAAGATAAAACACAAATCCAGAATGTACTGCACTACTGCATAATTCCAGTCATACTCTCTATTAAAATTTGCATTTCTAATCTTAATTAACTACCCTAGCAATATCAAAATCCTTGTAATTTATAAGCCATACTGTGATCACATTATTGACCCTGATGAGCAGTTTCTCATTGAAATAGCTCTGTTCAGGTCAGTGGAATAGCTTGTGTGAATGATTTACCAGACTATAATCTGACTAAATATCTCAAAAAGCTTTGAGAAGCCTTACATTTGTTAATATAACGTATGAAGATGCGATGGATAAAAATTTATGATGTAGAAATGCAATATACCCTATCGAATACCTACTCCTTAATATGTACATTCAGATAATGGTCTAATTTAGAACCTTATAAAAACCTTTATATAACCAGTTAGCATTTATAGTAGTGCCCAATACAATGATTACAGCAGTGATAATGGCCTATATTATACAATTATAGATGTTTGAGATAACTTTGTCAGAGATTACTTAGTCTTTTTCATTATCATATTCTGATTTCCAGTGTGTTCTGAAAGGTTAAGCGTGCAGAGTGAAGCTTTCCATATCTCAATTTTGTTTGGGCTTTGGGAAGTTTTCCTTTGAAGGTCAAATAAAATATGGTCTTGCCATTTCTATGAACGTGTTCTGGAAAAATTACAGTATTTTTATTTGCTTGTAAGAATTCTTTCAGTGGATCCTGAGCACTGCCATTATTTGGAGCACAGAATAAAATTCAGCAAGGCAGCATTTCTTGTACAAAGTCTGAGCCTGTTCCCATGGAAAGCTGTGTACACTTGTTCAAATTTTACTTTTAGAAACACCTCAGTTTATATAGGCTCAGATTTCACTTAGGTGTAGCATTTTCTAATTCCTCAGTGTTCAACTTTCTAGCTTATCAGGGCTCTTGGTCATTAATTTTTAATGTTTGGCAGCAAACTTAGAATTTAGTGAGATTTTTGTGAGGATTACATAGACAACGGCTTCCTAGCTATATGCCGTGTACTGTCAAAATAATTCGACAGTATATGCTGGTGATTGTTAGGCAGACCATTTACTGGCAGACTTCATTGTAATTTTACCTTTTCTAGGCTCAACCCTTTCTAGAAGTTGTTCAATGTCTGTGGCCTTACAATGTCTGTACGCGTAAAAACTTCACAATACCAAACACTGTACAATGACAACCAGCAGAGAATTTTTAGTGATATAAATAATGGGCTTGCAGACACCTATGAAAATACAGCAGACAGGCAAAAAATCACGATAATAATAGCAGTTTTTAAACTATTCCAAGTAGTATTATGAATGTTATGACCTAAGAAATAACAAGTTTGTGACTGATTCACTGTGATTCATTTTAAAAATTCATCCCACATCATTTCAAGTACTCACAAATCAATAGATTTCATACCTTTGATGAGCTATCAGAATTAGATTAAGTACAAGAGATCATGTGTTCCTGTGTCTTGGGTAAACGTGAGTTTCCAGTCATCAAAGTTATCATTCTGGAAGACAGAAAAGCCTTATTCAAAAGTCAGCAAATTTCTCATCAATATCTGTGTGGCCTGGGTCTGCCTTACAACAGCCAGCCTCTCCCTCACTCATATACCATGACTGAAAGACAATGTGAGATGTATTTGCTAACATTCATTCTTAGCAATATACATGCTTTTCTAATAATGTAATGTGATCTTCACACTGGCACTTGTTTAAGAAAAATCAACGAGCCACAAATAACACCGTGAAATCATTGTTGAAAAGAAATTTTACTTTTAAAAAGCAGTCTTCTCTCTAATACTCATGAAATAAGACCTCAAAACTGAACTCCTGATTTAGCTGCATTTTTCCAAGTGAAAACATAAAGACAGCTCACCTATCGAGGCCAGCAACTATGACAAACCACTGTTGACATGGATCTTCCTCTTCAAAGAAAAGGATTAACTTTTATTCCCCAATAAAAATATTCTGGTAACCTCATGATTGTGAGGGTAAACTCTCAGTCACCAACTGACTCAAGCACACACAAAAAAAAAATCATAGAATCATTAGGTTGGAAAAGACCTTTAAGATCATCAAGTCCAACCGTTAACCCAGCACTGCCAAGCCCACCACTAAACCACATCCCCAGGTGCCACATCTACATGTCTTTTAAATACCTCCAGGGACAGTGACTCAACCACTTCCCTGGGCAGCCTGTTCTAATGCTTGACAACACTTTTGGTGAAGAATTTTTTCCTAATATCCAATCTAAACCTCCACTGGCACAACTCGACACCATTTCCTCTCATCCTATCACTTGTTACCTGGGAGAAGAGACCAACACTCACCTCGCTACCACCTCCTGTCAGGTAGTTGTAGAGAGTGATAAAGTCCCCCCGAGCCTCTTTTTCTCCAAGCAAAACAACCTCAGTTCCCTCATCTGCTCCTCATGAGACTTGTTCTCTAGACCATTCACCAGCTTAGTTGCTTTTCTTCGGACACGTTCCAGCACCTCAACGTCTGTTGCATAGTGAGTGGCCCAAAATGGATACACACATCAGAAAAGACCCTAACAATGCCAGCCATGGAAAGGAAAGTCAAAAGATTTATGATGTTACAGTCATTATGAGTCTGAGTAACAGCATAATTGAGCTGCAGCTTATTTGTACTTCCCAATTGGAATATTCAGGACAAGGTACTCTTTGAACTAAATCATCTCTAGTTAAAGTCCTGCTAAAGAAAAATTAGACGTAACCATAGTCCATCACAGAACAGACTTTTTAGTCAGTTTTTTCTTGATAGTCTCTCACCTACATTGGCATATAAGATTAGATGGAAGTTCAGTTCATCAACTCTAGACTCCTAACATGGTACACATACCCAGACGTACACTCTCATCAACCATCTCTAGCATATCATGACCTATGAAATAGCCAACTTCAAATAAGGTTCCATCTCATAGAAAAAGTTATTGTAATTAGTCTCTATGTGTTTGACTTTGTACAATTAAACTTTATTCCATTTCCATTAGTCAAGTCTACAAGGTCATATAAAATTTGTGGATGACAAGATGAGAAAATATTGCCAGTATTGGAGGAAGGCTGGATCATAATTCAGAAAGAATTATTCCCTTAAATCCATCTAATCCTTTCTAAATTATGACCCAGTTCTCCTCCACAACTAGAAATACTTTCTGACTTTGTGTCAGCCACAAATTTTATAATTGCACCTATCTCGTTCTTGTAACAAGGTCACTAATTGAAATATTAGACAGGATTGCTCTCCAGACCAAGCCTTGAGAAACTGCACTAGTAACTTCTCTTCAGTCTGGTAACTTTCCCTTCAATATAATTCACTGAAGCTTCTCCTTTAGCAAGATTTTTATCCACCTCACAGTTTTTGAATTAATCCCCATTTTCTCATTCTTTAATAATAATTTCCCTTGGGGAACTATATCAAATTCTTTGCTTAAATGTAGACAAATTAGATTCATTGCATAATCCTTGTTTAAGAAGTCAGCTATCTTATCAAGATATTAAATTAGTCTGATAAAGCCTGCACTTTATGAAACTATATTGCATGTTATTCCACTTACCTCTGAAACCTTGATTACTCTTTCATTCAAAACCTAGAGACTTTGCATATCCTTGAGGTCAAACTTAAGAGTTTATGCATTGCTTAGATAATTTTTACATTCACAAAAATATCATGCCTGTTACCCTTCACTTTATAATATCAGTATATGTAGTGGCCCCTGCAGAAGACATTGTAACAAGGAGATAGTGATTTTAGGCAGAATCTCGGCAGAGATTAAACCACAGTCCTTTATTGTGGAGACCTGTATATTAACATGAGTGACTGCTATATAACCCAAGCACATACCATGACAGTATGCACTGCCTTTAACAATACCACCTGTGTGAACTGCTTGTAAGAACTTGTTCCTGTGAAGATGTGTAAGTGCACAATGCTCCCACTGAACCTCAGTGTACCAGAAAGTTCAGTTTTGTAAATGTAAGAGATTGATAGCTTTATTCATTTGGAAGGATTTTCTGATGATGTGAAGAAGCTCACCACAGACAGGGCCCATGCAGCATGCTATGATCAACGTGAAGGGTCTCATCCAATGCTGCATACACCAGGGTTTCTAGTATCAGAAGAGGTGTACAATTGCAATGACCTTTTCTACTATTTTTATTGTTTACACAGTAAAGCAGTAACCAGCCATGAATAATCATGCCTTTCTTACTGAGATGCCAAAAGAGCCAGGACCACCCTTAGTACAAAACAGTATATTAAGCTCCTCTGTACTTTGAAAATGGTAGTGCTGTAGTAGCATAAATCTGGAGTAACTGTATAGTGAATAGACTTTCACACTTTTATAAAAATCATCCTACAGCTTCTATTCACCCTCACAAAGATTTGCCTGCAGACATTCTGGAAACTGTAGAAAGACCATGGAAATATTTGTAAGATCAGGCAAAGAGGTTTTATTATGATTTATTTTTATACAATCATACATATTGTGGTTAAGTTTTATTATTCAAATTTCTTTCTAATGAACAACCGGGCCCCGCTTATTTTGAGGTTTTGAATACAATTTTTTCTTCAGTAAATTTTTTTTTGCCTTTCTTCCAGCATATTTAACTGACACTACGCATAGCTAGACATAACAGTTTTCTCAACAGAGGAAATACAACTTTGCTGTAGGAAGGGCTCTGTGTTGAAGTGACTTGAAAGGAGCAACCACCACCTCTTCCTCTGATAAACTTGAACATGCAATCACTTTCTGTAGGCACTATAATATCCAGAGCTACATGGGAAAATATAACCACTATAAAACATATAATGAGTAGTTTCTATATGGGAAAAATTCTACGAGCTCAGGCCAGAGCTGCTTTATGAACTACAGATTGTTAAGAACAAGTCACCAAGAATTAAATGGATTTTGTCATAGCCTGCATGAGATCAAGAGCTCAACAAGTTATTGGTATTGATTTGGCATTCAAATGAACACTACCCTAACTCTTTCAAGAGAGCCTAACTCAGCAAGAAAGACAGTAGCACCATTCAAGTCAGGGTTGGAACAGTGTAAAAGCAGAGTTTGAGTTACTTCAATTCCTGTCATTGTCAGCTTGAAGCATTAAGCGTACAGATAGATGAGTGAGGAGGAAGAGATTTTTGTGAAAGATGGGAAGACTAGAGTTACTTCTTGACTTCAGCCTATTCATTATTAATTGGTCTTTGATCAATTTTACCCTTTAAATGTAACTACTGACCAATTCAAAGCCCATGAGTATTGATATTGGTAATATCCTGGCCCAAAATCATTTGAGATAAGATTAGAAGACACAGAGCAGACCCAAGAGAATGAATTAATCCTAATGATGACAGGTTTAATTCATCTGTATTCCCACATGTAGCAAGGGTAACTAGAGCTATCATAGACATTAGAGATACCTTAATAAGGCTAGGCTCCCTTTCTAACTATATTTTCTTTTAGTTTTGCATCACTTACAATTTTAAAAGCATGCATCAGAATTGCCCTAACAAAACCCAACATGTTTTCTGCAAATTTATTCAGAATTGCCTCAGTTACTTACATTATGATTATAATTTATGCATATAAAACAATGACTAACATTGTGCTCAGAAGATAAGCAACAGCCCTTGACAGCAATAAGAAATTTCTTTTTTTTCCTCCTTTGACCTTAAATAGATGTCGTGAAACATTGTACAAAACTAGGAATAACACAGATCTCCTTCTCTTCCCTAATGACTGACAAGGGTAGAAAGCAACCTGCATATAACACCAACTGTAGAAGACAAAAAAAAGTTTCATTCCAAAAGAAACTTTAACTTTCAATTCCTGTATATCATGGAAATACACAATAATATTATTTAGGAATATAATTTACTCACTCAGACATCAAAATACTTAAGCCAGAGATGGTGATATATGCCATGATGAAGTTGAAGTAAAAGGGAGAACAAAGACATCTGTTATGACAGGAAAAGGCACGCATTTCCCTGATTCTTGAGCCTCAAAGCAGTGCAATGGGATCCATGAAGGCCAAAGAAACGTTGGTTGAGCAACCGGTGTGGATGAACTACAAGAGCTAAAATAGGATCTGTTCACCACAGCAGAATCACCACTGCCTAAAGCCCCTGCCATAAGCATGTAGAAGGGAGGGGATATCAGTTACTGTTCCAGCCTCAGCCAAAAACTTTTTCTTTTGAATTTTCATTCAAGTCCATTCAGGCATAAATATCCCCTTTGTCTCTTTGATGCACCTCCCAATACCACACCAACATTAGTACTATCTAGTTCTCCCCATCTATCCAAATGTAACCTCTGTCTAAAAATTTCAAGAGAGACATGATCTCTTTGCTGTATAGTATGACTCAAGTCAAAGATGGGCAGAGACAACCATCACTGAGACATAGCAAAGAGCCTGTCATGAATTTGCTTTGAGTATCTGAACTTTAGAGTACCTTGGACCTACAAAATAAGGTGGTAAAATCCTCTTTCAGTAACCTAGTGGCGTTATTTTATATCCTTGCACAGATATGCAAGACAGACCACTAAGAAACTGCAAAGGCATTCCTTTATTTGTCCCTGTATTTCTATCTGAATTTACCCCAAAAAGATGGAAGGGAGGAGCTATAGATCAACACAGCAGTGCCTTATTGTTGCCAGTCCCATGGGTAGTAACGAAAAACTCAAAAGCAGAAAGCTATGGTGGACTCTTACCTCCCTCTATCATAACCAGTCCGCACAGTCAGCCAAAGGTCTGACAAGGTATAGGACAATGTCACAGGCCTGATAAAGCTTCCTCCTGCTGACCCTGCAAAATACTGATGTTCTGAGGATTACAAGTTGAATTCTTAAGTGTTAGGTTACTTTAATTGGATTGACTACAGTATTGATTCTTTTCTTAGCCTCTCCAACATTTTCTTGGCATGGGCTTTTTACCAGTTACACCGTCACAGCAATAGGACTCATAGGCTAGTTGCTCAAGGAGCAGTGCACACTTGATAGGCATCCTTTATATTCACTTTTTTGAGACAGAAAATAGTGGAAACTATTCCTATTGCCACAAAGAATGAGGAAAAGGATGAGGTATTTAACGTTTTCTTTGCCTCAGTCTTTAATAGCAAGACCAGCTTCCCTCTGCGTACTCAGCCCCCTGAGCTGGAAGACAGCAATAGGGAGCAGCATGTAGTCCCCACAGTCCAGGA
>JAVJGI010000003.1:6763190-6787478 GCA_035590275.1 Ibycter americanus | reverse complement strand
AAGGCTCTGCAGAGGGATCTGGACAGGCTGGACTGGTGGGCCAAGGCCAGTTGTATGAATTAATGAGGCTCAGTGCCGGGTCCTGCACCTGGGTCAAAACAACCCCCACAATGCTGCAGGCTTGGGTAAGAGTGACTGGAAAGCTGCCCAGCAGGAAAAGAACCCTGGGGGCTGTCACATCCCACCTATGGGAAGGAGACTGACTCAGACTTGAAAATCCCCTCAGTGTGGACTAAGGTGAGATAACACTCAAGATCCATACATAAACATCAACCTTAATGGAACAAACACTCAGTAAACATTGATCCTTTCACAATTATATCCGAACAAGCTATGCAGTTTTATGAGAAGTTAAGATAGGTCTTGTATTACTTCCCAACTTTGAGAACTTTAAAAGGTGAGGGGTGGTGGGGGTGCACAGGGAGAGTGAGATCACCAGTCCTGGGTCCAGTGTCAGACCTGCCAACATAGTTGTTCAGTGTAGAGAGCCCCAGAGGCTTGTACATGCCCCTATTTATTGGCCCCAGTTCCTGGACTTCTGGAATCTTCTCTCGTCCTAGTTCCAGGAGTGATAGGGACACCAGCTAATGAGGGGATACTCAAATGCTGTGTTCAGTTTTGGACCCCTCACTACGAGAAAGACATCGAGGTGCTGGAGAGTGTCCAAAGAAAAGCAACTAGGCTGGTGAAGGGTCTAGAGAACAAGCCTTATGAGGAGGAGCTGAGGAAACTGGGGTTGTTTAGCCTGGAGAAAAGATGGCTCAGGGGAGACCTTATCGCTCTCCACATTTACCTGACAGGAGGTTCCAGACAGGAGGAGGTTGGTCTCTTCTCCCAGAAAAGAAGCAATAGGACAAAGGAAACAGCCTCAAGTTGTGCCAATGGAGGTTTAGATCAGGTATTAGGAAAAAAATTTCCACTGAAAGGGTAGTGAAGCAATGAGCAGGCTGCCCAGGGAGGTGGAGGAATCACCATAAGAAAAACCTTATAGATGTAGTGCTTAGAGGCATGATTTAGCCATAGATGTGGCAGTCCTGAGTTAACAGTTGGACCTGATGACCTCAAAGGTCTTTTCCAACCTAAATGATTCTATGAAATAGACTTTTCTTTTTGAAAGTCTAGAGCTGATCCCTTCTTCATTAAAGGCATGCAGATGCACAAAAGAAACCACATTCCTTAACCTCAGTTTCCTAAGTACTCTTGAGAATTCTCTGGGTTTAGATCTAAAGGTCAAATATGCTTGTACTATAAATGTAGAAACTGGGCAGCTGCATTATGTGACTGGAAAGGTCTTGGTCATATAGGTAAAGCAAGTACAGGAGCTACAGAGAGATTATCACTTCTTCTATTCAAGTCTTATCTTCTAGAAATCTTTCCTTGCACTGGTCTCATAAATGGGCAGTTGGGGTTCACTGAATCATATCATTTCACTGATCTGATGGAAATCACTTACACACACACATTATTTTTCTTTAGGAGCAACTAAGTGATCAACCTCACCAAATGAGCACACAATCACTAAACCTGAAGGGGAACAGAGCTACACCCTTTCAATAGCTGTTTTAAGCATAATGTGAGACTGAGCATGGTGACCTTCACACCTTCTCACTTTCAATTCCCTGTATTAACATCCAGTGGTTTTTTGTTCTGCCTCCAAGGAGATTACATTTCTTTGTTGTCTGAAAGGAAGCTAAAAAACAACAGATCTCTCTAGTTTGCAGTTCTCTGCATACAAAAATTTACCTGGATGCTGATAGATTTAAACCACCTCATCCTACACAAACATTTGCGTGACACTCTTCTGTCCCATTAACACATGTAGTATGAGACAACAAAAAACACAGCTACACAACACAAAGACAGCTATAAGGCGCAAGGATACTAATTCCTTTTATAAGAAACATTCACATAAAGTCTAAATAGATTATTTCCTCAAGGAATTAATGTTAAATATGCTGCATCACTTGAAGGATTTCACAGCACTTATTTCTGCCATCACTTCCACTCATTTTTCATGTGACTAAATAACAAGACTTAATCTATAACAATAATTAAGCTGTTGATATTATAATAAAAAGTTTCCCCTATGGCTGTATCTGAACCCAACAGAAGCTATACATCCCATAGGCTCAAAGGCAAGAAACTTTAAAGCAAGGCTTTTAGAGACTTAATTTGTGGTGCAGGTTCTGGTCACTTTCTATTATATTTCTCCAAAAGTTATAAGTCTACTAGCAATCTAAGAGTGTACATTAATAAGACCTGTTTCATATAAACCCCCCAACCTTTACGACATTAAATAAATAAAAATATTAAAAAGCTTTTAAATGTTTTACCAGGGTATTTAGCATTTTCCATATTGGTTCAGGTAAGTTGTTCTGGTACTGACTCTGTAAACATACACAGCGAAATTGAAAATCTGAAAGCACTTCCAAATTAAAACTTAACTGGTTGCACTTCAGGCTGGGGTGGTAGGGGAGGGGGAGAAGCTAGTATTCCTATCAAGAAGCATACTTACACCCACTAGTTGCAAGAAGGACTGCTCCAGAAGCACCTGAAAGAAGCAAACCTTGCCAGTAAAATAATGAGGAGTTTTGAACAGTTCGCTCCTCTCCAACAAGAGCAATTTGACCTTTATGAACACACCAGTCACAGACACTGTAGTCCTGCCTGATGTATTTCCAGTTAGAAAGCCATGCCATATGTGTACCCTGTAAAGCGGTGATTTGATCAAAACAGTGAAACATGACTGTGCCAGGGGAAGGCCTACAAATCCAGTTAGAGAGCACTCTTTTCGTGTAAAGCCTCTGCAGCATTAAAACAGATTGCCTTTTTATTAACCGCTGGCTCAGGTCTCTGTGGGAAGTCAATAGCTGAAATAAGAAACCTATCCTTTCTGATCAGCTTACTAACATACTCATATAGAACATCAAAAATAAATATTTTGCTACCTGTTTCATGCTGTAGATGTACTGAAACACAGAGAAAATAGATTTTTTAAGTCTGTAGTCCTTTGCATGATGTTGAGAGACAGGTTGACTTTAGCTCTACTTACTGGGCTCCCTCTCCTGGTGTACACAAGGTAGTTTCAACACTTCAGTAAGGAGGGGTTTGGTACCTGAACTTCACGCTGCATTTCTGATATTCTTTCATTCACTCCCTTGCATGAAATACAAATTCCCAGATTCTGAAGCTCCTTTATATCAAAAGTTAAATAAATTTAAGCCATTAGTCATGAAATAAATTCTCTGCTTTTCTAAGTAATACAAAAAAGGCAGTGCTTGCAGAAGACTTTCTTCTAGGCATTTTTATTGTCATGGATGGAGTACTGGGCCCAGCTCTAGAGCTCTCAGGACAGGAACAACATGGAACTGTTGGAGCAGGTCGAGAATAGGGCCACGAAAACGATCACAGGGCTGGAACACCTCTCCTGCAAGGAAAGGCTGAGAGAGTTGGGGTTGTTCAGCCTGGAGATGGCTCCAGGGAGACCTTTTTGCAGCCTTCCAGTACTTAAATGGGGCCTATAACAAAGACGGGGACAAAATTTTTAGCAGGGCCTGTTGCAATAGGACAAGGCATGATGGTTTTAAGCTGAAAGAGGGTAGATTCAGACTAGGCATAAGAAATTTTTTTTTACAATGAGGGTGGTGAAATACTGGAACAGGTTGCCCAGATTGATGGTAGATGCCCCATCTCTGGAAACGTTCAAGGTCAGGTTGGATGGGGCTTTGAGCAACCTGATCTAGTTGAACATGTCCCTGCTTATTGCAGGGGGGTCAGACTAGATGACCTTTAAAGGTCCCTTCCAACCCAACCCATTCTATGATTCTATGTCCAGCTGCGCTTCATTTGTGCTTTTTTTTTTTCCCCCGCAGATTTCTTCAAATGGGAAACAAGTGGGGATTTTCTTGAGGTAAGGTGAAAGGCTGGTATGATGAAAAGAAAATGAAATCCTGTACATTTTGGGGAGAATTCCAAGCCAGGCCAACATGAGAATTTGAAATCTTTACTGCTGGACAATGGAAGAGTCCCCTTAGGGTCCTTAAAACCACTAAAATTTGGGGCCAGGCTCATCCTGCTGCATCCCACACTCAGAAAAGAGAGATGACAACAGTAATCAGAACAGTGATTTAAAGTCTTTCTTACTCACCCTTAATAAAGGCAGGTATGTGAAATTCAGTCACCTGTCCTGCCAGTTTTTCATATTACCTTACTATGGTCTCATATTAAAAAAAAAAGCTCTAGATTGCAAATGGAATAATTTTTAAGTGTTATACAGCAAAGGTTGTTATTGTGAAATCACTGTTCTCCAGTTAACACAAAACACCTATTTATGGGCTATCACTATTTAGCTCCTATTGCTAAATTATACTGTGTGATTTGGAGGATAGCATTCATCAGTCCCATCTGCTCTTCAACTTTTTTGCTGTCAGAGGAACCAGGAGTTACAGAAATCCTCGACAATTATTGAAAGAAACATGAGGCATGAGTTACTTAGTGATATAAAAATAAAGGCATCTATTTCTGGATTTGCTATAGCTCCAGAGACTATTTCATGGCCAAGGACCTTCATTTCCATTTCTGAGTACATTTTCTGTGTCAAACTTCACTTGGATTGTCTCAGAGTATAAGAATTTTTCTGGCCCAGTTCTCCAAGAAAGGAAATTTCCATTGCATTCTGCAGGTGTTTGGGCTCTGGTAGGACTAGCAACAGGGATCCATTTCCCTGCCTTAAGGAATGAGAATTTCATAGAACCATAGAATGGTTTGGGTTGGAAGGGATATTCAAAGATCATCTAGATCCAGACCCCTGCCACGGGCAGGAACACCTTCCACTAGACCAGGTTGCTCAAAGCTCCATCCAGCCTGGCCTTGAACACTGCCAGGGATGGGGCATCCACAGCTGCTCTGGGCAACCTGTGCCAGTGTCTCACCACCCTCACAGTAAAGAATTTCTTCCTAATACCTAATCAAATCTGCTTTCCTTCAGTTTAAGGACATTCCCCCTTGTCCTATCACGACACACCCTTGTACAAAGTCCCTCCCCAGTTTTCTTGTCAGCCCCTTTAGGTACTGGAAGGCTGCTCTAAGATCTCCCTTGAGCCTTCTCTTCTCTAGGCTGAACAACCCCAAGTCTCCCAGCCTGTCTTCATAGGAAAGGTGCTCCAGCCTTCTGATCATCTTCATCAACTCCAATGCAGTCCCTCAGACCTGGTGGGGACTAGGACCCTTACAGATGACTTTGAGCAGCCTAAGGAGGCTAATTTAAGCTCTCAGGTACTCCACAATCCTACCCAACCCTGTGTTTACTATATGAGTAGCTGCTAAGCTCAGCATTCAGTCTCTTTGGTAATAAGTCTCTTATCATTATGTAAAAGCATTAAATAATGAATATCATCACAATGTCATATAATGTTATAATTAAAGAAAATCATACTAGTGAAAGACCAGCATGCATAATGATTTCAAGGAAAGACAGAGTGCCATGTAGGATTTCACAATGTGAGTGACACAAGGGATGCAAAGGTAATTCCTAACATAACCTTAAAACAGATCTGAATTTGAGACACCAATCATCCATCACAGCAAAATAAATGTTCTTCCATTCCACCTGCCAGACCTCTTACATCTCATATTTCTGCTTGTAGCATACCCCTCTTTAGGTAACCAAGCAAACCAGAAGGCCTGATGAAAAATCTTATTCCTAGGGACCTGCTTCATTCAAAGTATTTTGACACAACATAGTGAAAAGCAGCAAACGAATGCCTGATCTCACATTAAATGGAATTCTGTTCTCTACCACCAGCTGTTCAGAGAGAAAAATTCTTCCTGGCATAGCACAGGTGGCACATAGAAAGTGCAGATTAAAGCCAAGGCTTCTACACAGCAAGGGTGGAAGTCACAGCAGTTGTGCTGGCCTAGTGATCTGTGCCCCTGACCTGTGCACAAGAGAGTGATGAGATGGGATGGAAGGACAGGCAAGAACAGGGCCAGAGAGCAAGCATGAGCAGCAGGGTGATTAAAATCTAAATGCTGTACTTTTTGATTTAGCAATATTTCAGTAACTGTAAGAGATGTGTACATTCAACTATACAGCTTATTAATATTTATTATTCCCCTAAAAAAAAGTAAAAGCTGTACAGACAGCTCTGTACAGTCAATATTAATGAAAACAATCAATATCCAAACAAACAAAAGCTTCTAATTTCCATTGTACCAGAACAACTTCATATAGGTGAGATTATGCCAGGTTCATTCTGACACCTGAAGCATGAAAGATCAGATTTGTTGACATATCAATGGTCTGAGCCCCTGTGGCAATGCAAATCAACCACAAAATTGGCTCGGTCAATAGCAAGAACTCTGGCTCCTCCGTACCACAGAGGAGAAATTGTAACAATATACTGGTGCCAGTGAGATAACATGAACTTCCTCAGCTGAAAACAAGAAGCAGCAAATGTGACTTTGGCCACATTTTTTGCAGCATAGCTGGAACATTTCTTGTATTTTCCAATGTGGGCTGTTCACTTTTGTAGGCCATCTCATCATGTATTTGTGAGACTGCCTTGTTTGCTGCTTCTTTCTCTCTTCTTTATCAGAAGGAATTTAGTCTCAGAGCACAACTCTCAGGGAGACAGGGGTAGGAATACTGATGTGTGAGGGAAATCAAGAAAAACACATATTTTCAAAATATGAGCATAAAAATATCCAAGCTGAAATTGAAAATCTTATGTGCAGAAGACAAAGTATTTTACAGATGTGAGGTCCTTCCTCCTTATGTGCAATGAGCAGTAATATTAGTCCCCATGGATCAGAATAGACCAAAGAGTGTTACTTTCCACTTCAGAGAAAGAACTGGTTCTAATAACACCTCCAAAATTTAGAATGGAGAAACATAACTAAACAGGGTAATTTTCTTAGCATTAAAATAGGTAATTCTTACATCTATTCTTGTAGGGATCTAATATCTACAAATCTTCCTAGTATTTTAATTACACATATATTATTAAAAAGCACAGGTTAGCACATGACAGCCCTCCCTATGTTTTGGGTCATTTCTCAGGATAATCTGAATGTTTTCAATGAGAAATGACTTGAACAAAACATTATGTTGTGAAGAAATTCTGACTTAAAAATCCTGCAATGGACTTTAAGCATAATTAGACTTTGCCTCTTCATCTCTCAGAGCAGTTGTTCTGCAAAGGTCCTTTGCTGTAACAGCTGTGATAAATACAGCTCATTGCTGAGGGATGGCCTTTGAAATACCTTGCAAAAGCTTTAAGACTAAAGCACAAAATCTTCAGTTGAATCTAAGATCAGACAAAATGCCAGTACAGCACTGGGAACTCTGCTGTGTGCATTTTCCCTAATTCAGCAGCTGATCCCAGCTTGTTAGGCTAGTTGTTGTCATGCAGTTTTCTTAACTGCCAAACATTCAGCAAGATGCAACAGTAAAAAAGAAATAGTAAAAAGGGGCTATTTCCAATCAAAAATGGCTGGATGCACAGGAAAGACGTGGAAAAAATTACCCTAAGTGATGCAGCTTGTTAAATTGTTCTGGATACATTTATTTGTAAATTTCAGTGAGAATCTGGATGAATAAAGCAGGAAAATGAGTATATTCCAGCTTACCAGATTCAGAGAGGTAAATCAAGGAAGAAACAAATACATCTACATCCCTTATGGCAGGACTGTGCCACTTATGACAGCTCTTTGGTATGGGAACAGGGAATTTTCAGTGTTAACTGTATATGAAGTTAGCAGAACAGTCATGTACATTTAGTAGAAGCACAACATTATTTACCTGTTTAAGTTTATGATATGGGGAGAAGTACCTTTGTAACTATTCTGCAAGAAAACTGCTGGCGATAGCCGATTTGGGAAGAAATTATCAGACATCAAATAAATACAAAAAAGACAGTATGTACAAGTTTGGTGATATCTTAGGAGCTTTCTGTTGTCAGGGCAGATTAAACTTGTCCTCTCGCTTTACCACCCTCTCCCATACTGTTACTATTGTATATACAATAAGATCAGCTCTGGCACTTACACCAAACCACAGGAGTATCTATGTGAAATGCAAATCTATCACAAAAAACCAGAAATGTTATTTTTGTCCTGCTCACTTGAGCAACACTAGTTTTACCTAACTTCTAATATCACGTACTTCCACATGTAAACACTAGAACTGGATCAGGGAACAGCCCACAAATGACCCCTATGGGACTTGATTTTGGAGTACCAAAGCGCATCCATAATGGGCAAAGCTAACACAGCCACCCACAGTGGGATGGTTAGCTGTGTGCTTTTCTGTTTTGTGTTAAACCGGAGGCTAAACACCATACACAGCAGTCACCTCCTTACAAAGTAAATGCATTTTTTCAGGCCTGTGCTTCTCATTAATTCAGTCTTCCCTCTGAAGCAGCTTATTATTGTTCTGTTCTCCAGCGCATGAAATCTAGCTTTCCCCCACCTCATACTTGCTTTAGTTAAGAGCTTTTTGTAGCAATTGTATGGATTTCTTATTAGTGATGCCAATGTTTCATTTAAAATATTGCTAAAGAGAATTCTATTCTAAATGTATCAAAATCAAACTATACAGACTTTTCATGCTAATCCATTATGCGTATCTGAGGAGCAAATGAACACTCACTGGACCTTCTGTGTAAGTTGCACTACTGGCACAGTTTCGATGCTAACAAGGATTTTACCCATGTATAATTTTAACAGAGTTAGACGTATATTCTATTACAGACTCTGCAAAGAGGCATTCATAATATTTGATTTTTTTTGGTGGCTTTTCTTTCATTCTGCTCTTCAGATACATGAACCAAGTTACGTTTTTCAGACAATTCAGTCTGGTGGGTAGCATATAAAGTTGCAGAAGGGTACATGTGTAGGAAGTAGCTACCAATAACTTTACCCTGAAAATGTTTGGTACAATTCCCTACTGATTTTGATAACAGTTGCTTTAACTTTTCTTTGTTTATCTCCTCTTTCAGTATTAATTTTAGGTATTGCACACTGTACAGCCTAGGGATTAATATTGAATGATACAGACCAAGATTTCATTGCCTGTTATTACTGCTAAGAGGAAGGACATGAATCAGTTATTCTTTGTGTTACATATTTTGCTTCTGTATCTGCTAGTCAAAAAACTTTTTAACCCTTCCTTCAACCCTTTAACCCTGCAAGACAAGAGCAGCCACATTTTTGAGTAGTTGCATTATATTTTCTTAGATTCCTTCTTGCTTCTAAGCCCATACTGACGTAGCCTCTTTTACAGATGGAATTAAAAATTCATTCTTCACAACTACTGTAAGAAATTTAGTTAATATTGTTCAAAAATATAAATATTTTTTACTAAAATATTTTGGAGGAAAGTATGAAAAAAAGTATTTCTTACTGACATTGGTGGCAGCAGAATGTTACCTTCACACAGATAAGTCTGTTAATAGCTATAGGAGTTCTGCAGGACAAGACAGTCCACTGCCCAGCCAGTTGGCCTGAGACTCAGGTTTGGATTTCTATTATTTCACAAGTTTTCTCTTTTACCTTGGCTAAATCACACAAACCCAGGCCTTCAAGAGTTATCCAGATGTTATAGATTACTTCAGGATTACCTACCTAAACAGTTTTAAGAATCTGTTATCCATTTTTCCTCTCTAAAACGTAGACAGTATGTCCTTACCCAATACAGATGTTAAGCTAATAAACATTTCAAACATCATCAGTTCCTCTGTAATAGCTGTCAATGACTGATAGTAGAAAAGTTACCTAGGTATTCTGAAGCATGTCTTTTGAAGAATTCTTATTATAACTTAAGGGCAAATTCATTTCTTGAGTAAAGCAGTACCACTGTCATTAACCTCACTGAATTGCAAGTCTTGGCAAAAAAATCCACCTTTCCTACTATTGCTTTGATTCAAATTATTCATGTATAAAGAAAGCCAAATTAGTAGGAAATGCAAATTCAGTTCCATAAAGCAGTTTCAGATATAACGAGCACCTGCATCCTCACTGCAGAAAACTTTACAAGAGGAACCCTTATTGCCTAGCTCACAGTTCAGCATTACTATGTATGGGCTCAAGAAACTCTAAAGGAGAATAAATTAAATGTTAATTATGTCTCCTTTAACCTAACCCTCCTTTAATACACCTGTTTCTTGGAATATCATATCCATAGATGACTGAACAGTTCTTGGGTTAAGAAGCTTTATTTTAGATGTGAAAAGATTTAAATCAAGTATTACATTCCCTAGCTATTAATTCTTTATTGTTTTTCTGGGTATTTTGTTGGAGTTTAAGACTTCTCTTAAGGAAAGTCCATTATCTTTTTAAGAACATCAGGCATACATTTTCTTCTTCAATTCTGTTCACCTCACTGTGCCATTTCTTGCAAATTGCAAAGAAATGGAGTTATTCTAAATATGGCGCTATTGAATTCACTGCATTTCAATGTCAACACATGAAGTTTTAGAGTTTCTTCTCCATCCTCTTTACTACTGTTTTACACTCTGATTTTCCTTCCTTTCTTAAAAAGCCCAGCCCTTTCTGTAGTTGTTTGACTATTTGTACTGTATATATAAACAAAATTCAGAGGTTAAAAATGCAAATGTTTTAACCTTTTGCACATGCAAGTAATATTTCCTCCAAAGAGGCATTGCTGTTCTTATACACAACTGTAATTTTATTTTTAACTTGTCCTTTATTCAATGTCACGCTTTACCTTGAAGGTTCGTAATTTTTATCTTACAAAGAAATCTGCAGTCATTTCCACTGGGGCTTACGGTATTAGATTCCGAAAGGCTAGTAGTCCTGCAGCTGGCACTGAAGTTGTTCACTCATGCAAATCTAAGGGCTCTGTGCCGCTGTCACACTGCTTCCAGCAAATACTACTACCAGGAGGAACACAGAGAAACTGAAGACAGGAAGGAATGAAACACCAAATTTCAGCAGTACCTAAGGGGTGCAGACTTACTGTAGCTTTAACAAAAGTCAAAATCTATTTGTTATACTCATGAGGCTCAAACAAACACTTGCAGAAAAGTCTGGATAGGACAGAAGAGAGAGATGAAGAGCTGGTTTAGTAGATTCTTGTCTTCTCTTTTTCTACAAGATTAGCAGCATGAAGAAACGACATACAGTAATGTTACATCATTCTACATTATGCAGTTATGCAATCTTTGACCATGCAGGCACCAGGATCCAGAGGCAGATGTGGCCCTCACGTAAAAGGGTTAGTCACGTAGAACCAACAACAGGATTGAATCTCTGTTAAGGTAAAGATACTGCAGCCTGGAAAAGCTCAGGGGATGCTGGAACAAATGGAATTGCTGGTTTATTTTTTGTTTGTATTACAGATGTCTAAGGGAGAGAAAGCAGCAAGCTAACTAGTCTGCTCTGAGCATCATGAGTATTTTCAGCAGAATTGTTTTTTCCTCTTCCAATCCAAGCAGCACTCCAGAAATATCTTTTAAAATGGGCTGAATTTCCTTCTCCTGCTTCTGAAACAGCTACTAGTTTATACAAGCCTTAGCTTATGATTTTAATTAACGAAGTATGCAAATCCTGGTTTTTCTGTCTGTTTTGCTACATTAAAAAAAAACCCACATGTTATTATGATTGCATGTTTGGAGGAGTTTTCTTATTATAAACATTTCATAGATTAGCATAAGCAGTCACTAGAGGAAACAGTGAAATTGCTCAATAGAGCGGGAGGAAAGTGAACCTGAAAAAATACAGGTAATGTGGATAAGCAAAAACATCAAGCTAAGTGAAAAGACTTGGACAAGTTGCAAGCAAAATGAGAGTTGAACTGGGGAAGAATAGTAGTCCTTAATCACTGGAGCCACTCTGTTAGACTATTGCACTGTTTAAACAGGGGATACTGAGATATCTTATCAGACTCTCTTTGTCTCCTGGAAACAAAGTTTTGTTCAGGGGCAGAACTCAAATAACCACTTTCCCCAAGACCCAAACAGGTAATAAAAGACACGCGTGGATTTCATGCTAAGGTGGAGAGTACTAACCGGTCACATCTTCCTCTTCCCTCTAAACTAAGGTATCAAAGCTAGGGCCAACACGAGGACACATTGTTCCCTAGCACCTGAGCTACCTCAGGACTCCCTGCAGGACTTAATGAATTTGTGAGTGAAACTGGATCTTTTCTTTCAGAGGACATGAGAGAATATCCATGAGAAAGCTTTCGAAACAGTATCTCCCTCCCGAATGACTTTTAATATGAGACAATCATTGCCTGAAGTACAACTAGGCTGATGCAGACTTACTTTGAGGTTTATACCTGCAGCTACAAAAATATGAGCTAAAAAATCTCATTTGACATAAATGAGCCCCTCCTTCACAGCAAGATAGATTCCTATTCCAGACAGTTCTCACCGTACTCTGATCACATCATTAATCATAAAGGCCCCATAGCTAACAAAATATCCTCTTCTTCAGGAAGAACAAAACAATACTGAAAGGTCAATAGAAGTAACAGCATGAATCACAATAGCAGGCAATTACATCCACTGTGGTATCAACAAGGTACTCAAAAAATTGCATCAGAAGTTGGTTGATCAATGACCCAAGCAGAAGGATAAATGAGCTCATGAGTGACAGCCTAGCTGACTGACAGCTATAGCAAATGCCTTGACTGCAGGTGCTTGAGGTTCACTACTATTAACAGCAGGTTCCCACTCAGATGCCTCAGTTACAGAATCCCCAGTGGAATGAATGGTTAGTGGCAAAGATACTTCTTCTCAGAGCTTTGTTAGAACACTGAGGTGTTGAAGGTCAGGATTTAATGGTGTGTTATATGTTGAGGATTTGGACCAGTAATTTTAACTACATTCATTTGCTAAGATTTTATTAAAATCTGTTGTTAAAGTCAACTTCTTGAAGTTCACTCAAATGGAGTAATCACAAGATATCATGCTATTTCAGATAGCTGTTTAGAACAGCTAAGCGTGACTTAAATATTTCAGATCACAAAGCGAAACATGATACACCAGCTTTTTTATACAATCACGGCGTGTTCTCGTCATGTCTTTTTCTGCAGTAAAACCTTCTACCTGCATTATCCACTTGGAAATGCATTTAAACACCTTACATGGAAATGGAGAAATGTTATCCCACCTCTTTTGCAAACTTTCCTTCTGTTTTTACATACCAAGTAATTCAACTAAGAATTTTTTGCACATAACCCTATAAATCATTCTGGTCTCAAGCGTCTTTCACAAAACAACAATCAGTGATGGTCAGCATGTTTACAAGAATAGATTACAAGATTGCAGAACAACTAGTTTTTTGCATTCAAATTCTAGCAGAAATGTCTGGGAAAAAAGGTATCTCAGAAAGCTATGCATGAACAGTCTCCACTTCTGAACTTCAGCCTCTGAATTCTTCTACTTTCATACAGATAAATTAACTTGGACTTGTAATCTCATTAACCAAGAAATTCTTGCAATATCTTACATAGTTACACGATTTTTTTTCTTTTTGTTGGATATACCCGTTTATACATACAAAGCCCTCCATTACACATATTCCCTGTTTAATATACACAAAACATCACCAATAACTGAATATAGTCTCACATACTGTCCAGGTCTTTTTGGAAAATAAAATAACAGCAACCTGTTGAATCTTGCTAAGGAGGGATTTTGCAATTTTTATTGGACCATGCAAATAACTATAACTACTTATGCTGCAAAAAATATTAGTAAAAAGTATTTTGAAAGTCACAAACCAAATATGTAGTAATATCTCAATTAACTATACATGTAATTACATTTAGTGCAACACAGAATAAAGTTCTACTAAAACCCACTTGAAGTCATACAGCCAGACTGACACACCTCTTTGTTGATTTAAACGGTGCCTTTAAACATACTGCAATAAATCTGCAGCTTGCCTAATGTTAATCAAAAATACGCACTAGACCAATGATCATGGTATGTAATTGAGTAAAATAATAAACAGCCACAGCCTGAATAATGTTTGTAGTTTGTTGAAGTCAATTGTCAAACGCTTTTTTCCTGACTAAAATCTTTACTATAGATTTAGGGGAATGAACAAGAGTTAAAACCTCATGTAGGTGACATTCCTGAGATATTTTTCTCATTATTCAGCAATAACTGATTTACTTTTTTCTTCTTCATTTTATTCAACAAAATTTCTACAAGAACAGTTACCAGGACTTTTACATTGTAACATTTACCTTCATGTGTGGTCCTCAAAAACGTGTTTTTTCTCTCCACAAAATGGAACATTGACAATTGGATAGGTTATTTCTTGAGGGCAATGAAAATAATGTTGTTTACTGCTATTTTTCTAGGTTTGGACATATAAGGCAGCCCTGAAATTAGCTCCTTCGGAGGGTTAAATAAACTAAAGTAAGCCCATTCATTGTGTAGCAGAACCAATAACTCATTTTAATCCCATGTTAATGTATTTTTGCCTGGATTTTTTAGAAATAGACTGATTCTGTTCCATTCTGGTGCAAATTATGTACCCTATGCACATTCTGAGCATGCCTTGATAACCACAGATTCCATTATGTGTTTAATAATTGACTATTCAATAGAGCATTGATGCATTTTTGTCTGGAACTAATTCACCTTTGTCTGTGTATCAGCATGAATGTACAGTGAATTACAGATAGGGTCTTGAAATATAAAGTCCATATGCTTTATTCAGCCAAGGTTTTTTAAACTACATATTCATGACAGGCACTGCTTGCAAATTAATATCTTAACTTGTGTACACTAGTATATATACAAAATGATTTATTAGAGCAATGATTCATTGAAAAGCACCTTGGACCTTTATCAGAAAAGCAGCACCTTCTGTAACTGGTCCGACATCAAAAATGGAATTACTCATTGCTGTATTTGCAGAGACGTGTGTGACATGGCATATCAACAAATAAAAACATTTGTTAGAGTGTTTAAGTCATCAAGTTAAAAAAAGCCACAGAGACTATTGCTATTACTCATACATATGAATATCTCTGTGGCAGAAAAGCAAGCATAAGCCCCCACTGTTTCATGCAGACCTGTTACCCCATCATTGCCAACTCAGAGGGGGGAAAAAAGTTTGTTACAAAGCACTTATTCACAAATATAGAATGTTCTATCTCACCAAAAACATACGCATCTCCATCACCTCTGTTCTTGCCAAACAAATTTAAGCAAGGTCAACCAGCCTTGGTAGTTCTGAGCACAAACTTACTGATTTAGGCCACACAACCCCACTGAATTCAGTCAGTATTAGCTGAAAATGAAAAATAAGACTGAAGAAAACAATCTCTAAAACTTTCAGCAAATGACATTTAATCTCAAGGAGAAGGAACAGTTATTTTTCTCCACTGGGAAAAATTATCTTTTAGTTGTACAGTAACCAAACTACTTTTTCATCTTCAGAAGCTGTATATCTAAAGGTGAAGTTGGCCTATAATATGTCTGTCAAGCCAGCATCTTATAGAGCAATAAATTCATATAAAAACTGCATGTCACTTTGCCATAACTGCACTATTGGCCCAATGATGCCTCTGAATTTCCTCCAACTGTAGCCAATGCCTAATGCTTCAAAAGTAAACCAGCAAAGGCCCGAAGTAAGGTATCAGTTAATTTTATTCTGATTTTTAGATCACAAATGTTAGATGTATTAGCCTGTCACCAGTTCTTATAAAACACCTTGCTTACCTCAAACACAGCAATAGGTCAGTGATACCCTATGGACGATTAGGGACTATAAGAAGTCTTACTGATTTCACTTAGTTATTCCAAATTTGCCTGTCTTCACTTTCACTTTGGGTTGCCTCTGGTCATTAAGTAGTAATTAGTGAGTCCTTCATAGTTTTAATTCCACCAATCAAATCTGGTGAAAGCTTGCTTCTATCTAATAATTTCATCTGTTATGCTATCTTATAACATATATAGGCTGACATAAATCATGTTATAATATATGGTAAACAAATTATAATATTCAATTTAGCATTTTAAGATATTTCAGTTACAGAACATGCTACTACTTTATCATTATTATTAGCAAGTACTTATTCTCAGATAACTGCAGGTCATGCTACTATTTCAAACATCTCTTAGCAAGCTTACCTTAATTCTTGCTGTCCTCCCAGCCAGCCATCCCAATTCTTTGTTTTTAACCACTTAATGTGTCCACTCCAAACCGTAACAGACTTTCTTCCCTTACTTTGCAGTTACTTATTTTCCCTCAGAAGGTTTAAGGAATATTTTAGAATATAAAGTACCTCTTATTTTTCAAGATGACAAAAAGGCACTGCAAACATTTTTAACCACCAATGTGCAGCCGTACCTTGAGAAGCATTCCGTTAAACCAGAGCAGAGTTTTGCAAAAGATATGGTAGAAACCACTACGATGATTACTCTCCAAAGTTCCTGTGCAAGTGCACTGCTTCAAAAGCCTCATTCAAAGGGGCATACTATCACAGCAGTAACTCACACTTGCAAGTCCAACGTACACCCAACAGGATGCATTTTTAAATTCTATTTTATAGCTGCTACATTCTGTTCAATAAGTACTTTTTGTTACTCACCTGTGGTTGCTGGTGAGCTAGGTAATTCCTTCACATATATGGAAAGGATTTAAAGTCTTGTCAGCTGCAAGCTATTGGCTCAGCTGCAAGCTATTGGCTCAGCTGAGCAGTGGGACCACTGCAATTACCCCATTATCTTTTAGGTCTGGATCCCGTGTACAGAAAAAAACCAAAAAACAACAACAAACCACTGAAAGGATCTGACCCAGGATTTTTAGGAATCTACATTCATTGACTTCTAACACATGTGCAATGTCTAAATTTTATTTCCCCGGGGACCCCTGGTTTGACTGTGCAGCTATCCAAGTGTTAAGCAGCTTCATTCTTGACTGGATGGTTGTCTGTGATTGTGTCTTATGTTACTGGTGGAGCCCTCAACAGGAAAAGTCAATTTAGCAATTTTCTGAAGCAAGCAATAATTTACAAGATGCAGACTCGATTCACGGTCCAGTTAAAATGTTGGGGAAATCTCCCCAATGATTTTTCTAGATGTTTAATGTGGTCACGTTATAATTAGGAATATTTCTACTCTTTCACACCTTTCTTTGTTGAGAATACCTTTGAGAAGTACCATTGATTCCCAGTGATTTATTTTACTCCATGTTTGTCTAACAAGATAGGCTCTTTACCTATTTATATGGCATTACAGCCCTGACATGTTGCACTTTCACACCTATGCTTTTGTTTTTGTTGGGACTGTGATTACAGACACATGGGCAACAAAACATTAAGATCTTAATTACATAGCCTGTTTTTCCTTGATTTTTCTTCAGGACAACTGATACTCATTTATAACACAGAAAGCTGTTCTTTTTCTGTTTGCACATAACTCTGGTAAGTTGTCACTGCATTCAGCAAAATGTGTCTAGGGAAAATGGTAAAAGGGGAAATGCTTTCAATTGAAGACTTTGGGAGATAATGTAGGTTCTGCATTAGCTGGAAAATTACTGACATTTTATTGCATGAGGGATGCTGTTTTCTAAGTGGATACTTCACCTTTTAAAGGGCTTATTACAAGGTTGGCTATACACTGTGCCATTAAACACAGATTTTGTCTTTCATCAACAATGGCAAGCAACAACACTGTTCTAAAGCTCTAGAGATATTTCAGCTGCTGATGGCTTTTAAGTAGTGAAAATAAACCAGCAGTTTCTCATTCCTGAGTTATTTTATGGTCTTCATAGTTGGCTCTCTTGGTTCTCTGTATGCAGTCTAAATAAGTTGTCAAATGCCCCACCCAGGACTAAAATGAAAATGCACTCAAAAATATGTGGGAGAGGAAGACTGCTATTAAAACATTACTATCTTTAATGAAAAATAGACCAAGCCCTACTTATTGTAGTTTTCTGTCTCTCTTTTAATACACATATATTGTCAGTTGCTAGCACATCACAGTCAGCTACTCTATTTTCCAATAATAATTAACAATGACAGTTACGCAAGATTTTATGGCTCTCCTGAAGGAAAAAATCTTGACACAGCAATAATGAAAAGAAAAAACCCCTTAGGTCTGCTTTTCACAGAGCTTCATATAAAATATTCTCTGCAAGGGTTTATTTCACCAGTGATCTCTGCAGGAAGAACAGAGCTAAAGATAAAGTTAAGCACTGCCATCAGATTCTGAACTGCCTGTGTACGGACAAGCCAATTAGTGACTAGCAATAAGTCATCAGGTGCAATTGAAAGGAATATGCAATCTGGCTTTCCCTTTCTCAAGAGGCACTTATCTTCTCGTCTATTGCAGCTATAACTTGAAACTCCTCTGCAGTTGCCATCTGGCATGTAAGTGTGGATCTGGGCCTAAATGAGAAACAATAAAGATGGATGAAAGCCTTGATGCTTTGCGCTGCACAATACTGCTTTGTAAAAGATCCTTTATATTAAATTATACTGAAATCAAGATTTTGAGCATTATATTTATGCCTCATCATATCATTTTAAAGTTTATATAAAACAGATTAAATAATCTTCTAGCCAAGTCATTCAAAACTAGACTGATGAGGGTTGAGAGAGAGAGAAATCCCCTTGGTGATGAAGATAACAGAAACCAAGAAAAAGAACTATGTTAAAAAATGGGTAAGATGTGATATTTACATCACATTTAATTTTTATGCTGTAAAGTACGATATTGCAGGCTTTAAAAACTGTATAAATATGAACAAAAATGTATATTTTTTTAATTAAAACCATACTGCACATCAATAGTCCTTGGGGAGGCTAGCAGTATTAGCTACACGGGAAAGGCAGGCATCTGAGTGACATTAAGGGGCGGCAGCTGACCATCACCTGAGTAATGCTTTCCACTGCCTGGTGAAACTGTACAGCTTTCTAAGAGCATGAGTACCATCACCACAGGTGCACAGAGGGAATTCTTTTGTGGGAAGAGTGACACTGCAACACTTCCTCCAAACACAAAAACCCACAACTGACCACTTTGTCTACAAAAATCCTGGTGTACTAACCATAAGATCGGTTATGAGCAGGCAAAAATTCCTTAGTTTCCTCCTGACATCAGTAGAAGAGAAGAAGAGAAGGAGGTCACATGGGGAAAAAACCTTGTAACTATGGTTTGCTCCCAGAAAATAGCAACAAACTTGAGCATTTCAGCAAACCTGTGTGGCTCTGGCAGCAGGAATCAAAGCCTGGATTAAGCCATTACTTAAGAGTGGGGAAATAATGAGCCTTTACAGCAATTCCTCTTAGACAAGCAATAATGAAATCCACATATTAGAGCCATTTTTCTGTTACACAACTCCATGTTACAGACAAGCTATTCTACAAATTACAGAGCTCCCCAAAATATGACAGTTCTGTTTCACAACAAACCTTCAAGGTTTTGAAATTAGTCTTTTTTCAGCACTGAAAGAACACAAAATCCTCTCAGTATCTTTGTATAATGGAGTTGTGTCAGATACTCAATTTTATGAAAACCCATATGCTTTCCAGTATTAGACTTGTCTTCTTTTCTCTCTGCCCTATCTCTGCAAGAGATCAGTGAGTCCTATGCAGTCAAAACTTCATCAGAACAAATATACCACCATGATACATTTCAGTTTTGACTAGTGCTTTATTTTAACTAAAAGTAATTTAATTAAAATTATTCCAATCATTACAGGACTGTTCCCTGCACCTTAAACAGAATCTTAATGCCCAACACTTTGTCATTCCTCTCAAGTATACCAGTGTAAAGTTAGAAAGGTTCTGTTCAGGCTAAGAAGGCAAAGAAGTAAGTTACTGTCACCTATCAGCATATAAACCAACATTTCTTTTAATGTGAAATCATTCAATTTAATTCTTGGTAAACAGATGTAAAGCTTATACTGTATTCTTATGGCAACCTGTTTTACTACTAGAGTTTCTGCTCTAGAGACCCTGCTGACTTGGCTCTCCCCACACACTGCTCTGCTCATAGCAGTGCTCCTACCACCTTTCCCTCGCGAGGCCACTGCCTCACTCAGCACAGGGACATCTGTCCGGCCACATCAACACACAGAGATCCAGCAAATGCCAATATCGGATCACATCACTGAGAGAAGCTTTAATTCTGTTGATATACCCATGTACCACAGTGGGGGCATTACAGTACCAGTATTTTTTGTCTTGGTTCTTTCCAAAATTGAACAGAACCATAACAGGAAAACAGGAATGGTTTCCCTTTGATAACAGTATTAGTCCCACTTTCAGCTCAGCAGAACTATTAAATCTCAGACTTCCAATGATGTGGAGGCTTTAGGTATAGGAAATCTGACATTGACAAAAATGATGCTGTGGTTTCCAGTACAATTACTAAAAATACCTGCAGGTAAAACTCAGTAGATTACAGAGGAAGAATACAGTAGGTTGCTAACATCCATCAACAGATATCCCAAAGAGTTTAAGAATGAAAAGCAAGGTGCCAAATACTTTTAAAAAATCCACTTGAAAAAAACACTGCCAAGTTTCTTGTATTAAAAAATCGATTTTTAAATGGCCATACAAAAATTCACTCAGATTGCATATATGTTGTTGTTGTTGTTGTTGTTACTTCCAGATACAGCCTTGCACAACTTTTTTAAGAGTCATTAAATTACCAAACATAACCCTAATGCTGAGATTTTATCAACCACTAATACCACTCACTATGCTGGAAAGATAGGGAATGTTATCTGAAACATCAATGCAAACAAAACGAGCTATTTTAACTTCACTACAATTCAAAATACAAGCAAGTAAAATCAATGACCAAAAGGAAACGACAAAACGATTGGAAGACAATGCCTCCCAAGATACAATTGATATATATTGGCGAAATTTTACAAACAGTAGAGGATTAAGCAGAGAAAAAAAACCCCAAAACAATTAAAAATGCATGTGTGACAGACTTTCTAATACAAGAGAAAAAGAAAGAAATTATCCAAACATTCCATTCTGTTCACCTGTGACAAAAAGCTGCTTTGATTGTCACGGAACCTAAAACAAGTGAGAAATTTTTATTTATCTTCTAGATAAGTCTTCATCTTCCTTGCAGCCAAGTTAAAAAGTTTTATTGTTATTTGAGCCCTTTTAAGTTGTCGGGGTTTTTTCTTAGCTTTCAAATAAAGCTTTGTATTCTGCCCTATCTCTACCTTTACTCATTTATCTTCTGCAGCTTCAGAGGAATATAGCACACTGGAGCCTGCTTTGCTTTGTTTCTGTACTGCATTTAAGCCTTTCTGATTTCTACTGCTCACCTCAGTAATAACGGATTTGCTAATGTTTGCCTTTAATTCTAATAGCAATCAAGCAACTGAATGATTTTCATTTGCAGGAAGTTAACATTTTCTTGTCCACCCAGATTTGTAATATTTGATTTAATGCTCAAACTAACCGTAACTGCAGCATTTAAGTAATTTAAAAATAAAAGCTTGTGTATTTACTTCATAGATTAAGCTGAGTGAATGATCGCCTCGTTGTCCAAGCCAAGACTTCAAGCTAATGCTTTCCAATTATGTTATGGAGGGTAAAGGTTAATGAAGACTTCTCTCATGTTTCTCTTCTCCATCTCCTCCCAATAGAATTTTTTTCAGATCTGAACTACGCATCAGTAAAGGCCAGATGCCAAGAACTAAAAGATTATGCTGACTTGCCGTGCTGCTGTTTTGGCAGATCTTACAATTACAAGGCCTAATTCTACAGCCTTGATGTGCATAACTTATGTAAGAACCTGGGAGCTTTGTGTCTTGAGAACTGCAGTGAATGCCAAATTTCATACAGCAATTCATAGCATCTGGAACAACTTTGGCTTGGAATTTCATACTCTCAGCTTTACCCCTTGACATGGGTATTCTAACTCACGTTTTACTTAAAAGTAATAGAAGAGTACCAGATTAGTCTTGTTGCTCCCAACTCCCACTGGAACTAGTCCAGAATTGAAACCCATGAAAATAAAGACTACTGTGATAAAGAGCAGAAGCTGGTCCAGTGATTGCCATTATCTTTAGATAATTGTCAGAACATTACATGACTTTGTAGCTGTAAGTTTGTCTTAATTGCTGGAAGATAGGTTTTAATTAGTTCATTTTCATAATTAGCTTGGAACTCTCTGTGTTTGGTTGTCCTCTTGCAGTGTGGCATCTCAGTGCTTCAGCTCTTGCACGCTTTCTTGTCTGATACTGATCTCTTCCCATATCATCTCTTTTACATCACTGCACTTCAGGCACAATTTGCAATTTCATCCACTTTCAAGAAGGCTCAATGGAGAACACAGTTTAGGATCAGACCTACTGCTCTGTTTGGTTACCATCAGCAAATTACTACAGACACCACTCAGTTCAAAAAGCATTTTATTTATTAAATAGTTTCCTAAAAATTCTAATTTGAAATGGAAAGGTTATGTCTAAAGGCAACAAGGAAGAAATACTTATTGCTACAACTATGATTCAGTTTACAACAAAAATAATGAAGGACAGAACCTCAGCTAGCATAGAACAGTTCCCCTTGAGATCAGTGGAGCCACATTAATTTGTGTCAGATGCTCACCCTTGGGTTTCAAGCTGGATGCACAAGATTCGATCTTTGAATTGGTTTTCTTTTTTGTAAATGAAGCACAATGTTTCCTTTTATAGGGAACCTTATTTATTCCCAAAACACATAAAAGTAATTCAAAATCTACAAAGAGGAGGTTTTAATTCTAGCTACTCCTTTTCAGAACAAGCTTTGTATGTTTAGTAAGCCCGGTCAGCAAAAAGAAATGATCCATTACGCACTAGGATGTCAGCTTCATAAAGTTTTTTAAAATTGAGTGTTTTCTCTCAAAGGGAGTTGGGGGAATTATTGTTTCTGTAATCCCTATTGTTTCTTGCAGATGTCTTGATAAGAAAGATTATTTATACATAAAAATTAGTTCATTTCAAAACTGCCTATCTGGCTTTTCATCATTATACAATCCCACAGGATTTTAAAGCCTGTGCACCTATAGTCTAGGCTGTTTATATGTAAGAAATTGTTTGTGTAGTCTTTTTGTCCAACATTTTTCCTGTACTAAATGATAAAAAAATCACTCTACCACTAACAATAGTGTTTCCCTAACATCTTACATTATAAGTTGTATTCTAAAATAAAACTTCATGAGAATGGGGTACGATGAGAAAAGAGCATGGAAATATCATGGAGAAATACATAGCCACACACAAGCAAACAATTTCAGCACTGCCCACACTGCTACTTTTATCATCCTAAAGTACAGCTCCAGGGATCATCTGCTTGTGTGAGAAATTTAGCATTACGGGGAAAGACCCAAACCCACACTCATATATGCTTAAAAGCAGAAGGCACAATACATTATATACTTATCTAGACCTTTTTTTAAGTTTGTGCATCCTCTGGGGAGCCCGATTTATGATTTCATACTTTCTAAAGTTATGCCTAAAAAGTATATACCCTGCCCCCAGTCACAAGCCAAAGACCCGAATGCTGAAACCATCCCTTGGTCAGCCTTCAGCAAGGCCAGCCAAGGGTCCAGAGTACAGCTCATGGCCTCCATGCAGGAGTGAAATTTTATCATTTACATGTGCATTTCACACAGCAAGCTTAACAGTACAATCCATGACCCCATTTATTTTTTACCACAGTGTCAGACAGGAGGAATTGTTGTGCTTCCCTTTTAACATTATAAAAACTACGTGGTTTTGGGTAGATTCTAAAACTAACTGGTGACATTCTGTCATCTCAAGAAACTGGATTGTACATGCCTTAGAATTAAAAAGAACAAGCGAATGACTTCAAACTCTCTAGACTTCACTTTTTGCTAGAATCTATTTAACACACATTTTATGACATTTGTTTCTTTTGCAAAATATTAAATAGCTGATGCAGCAGAAGGTGACTCTGAGACTATCCATCAGAGAAACCGAGCTTCGTTATTGCAAGCCTCTGAGAAAGCCACAAGAATGCACAGGCTCTTTTCGGCTGCAAATCGATCTCGCCACCCTGAAAGCACAACCCTGGGCCCGCAGAGCCCATCCGTAAAAACAGAAATAACCGCAGGATGCCAAAAGTTTAGAACGTCACTTTCAGGTTAATAAAGGAGTTAAAGCATCGACTTCCCTGCTCCCCACCAAGCGGAGGCCGCCCAGCAGTGCCCGCCGAAGGACAAGCGGCGATGCCCCAGGCGCAGGGCTGGCAGGAGCCGCCGGCAGCGCGGCGCCAGCCCCCAGGGCGAGCGGCACCGGAGGGCGGAGGAGGCGGCAGCC
>JAVJGI010000003.1:6751510-6762627 GCA_035590275.1 Ibycter americanus | reverse complement strand
CAGATTAAAGCTTTCTTTGCCTTTTTCTTTTTGTTTTTACCCCCAGAACCTACTCAGGTGCCAGTGAGAGTTAAAGGAGGCAAGAGGATATATGGTTACTTTTCTTTTTTAATCTGTCTGCCTTTCGTTGTGTAACTTATTCATGTTTCTCCTCCACTTTAAGAGGTTGTTGTCCCCCTTGTGCAACAGTTGTTGTTTGGTTTTATAGATTATCTCTGATGTTTGTTTTCTTTAAGCTTTGTAGGAGTACGATATGTGAGTAGTTCATTTTTCAGGCGTTGATTTTTACTAAAGTCTAGTTACATTATGTGATCCTAGCAGTAAATTAGCTTCATGCCTTTAACTTCAGAAATGCAAATTTTAGAATTTAGGATAGTTATGATAAGCTAATTAGCGTTCAGGTGATCTGAAAGACCTTTGAGACTCCCGGAGATGTCGGGGGCAGAGGGCACTGAGGACACAATAGATGACAGTCCCGTCAAAGGGGAATTTGAGCTATTTGAGGTTCTGCCTTTTAAAATCATTTAATGAGATAAACCAGATTTCATAGCAGTGATGATTTCTAAGGTCATAAAATGTTTAAGTAGCTGCGGCTGCACCTGGCGTAGCAGGTGAAGCTGGCTGGGCGAAGCTGTTAGCCCCCAGCTCGCTGCCCTGTCCGTGGCCAGGCACTGTTGCCCTGGAGGAGGGCTGCCTCAGGCTCAAGAGTCAACTTCACAACTGTGGTTTTCCCCCCATACTCTTGGTTTAGTGCAATGCACCACTCAAAAAATGCTGCAGAAGCCTCTTTACTCACCGTTTTTCTCATCAATAACAAGAAGAAACCAAGAAATTAGCCATGTAGGCTTACAAAGTGTAACGGAGATCTTCAAACACATCAGAAATGCTGTACTGTGTCAGACCGAGGGCTTGCCCAGCCCAGCGATCCCAGGCCATGGAGAGAGGAGATGCAATTTAGGGAAACGGACCTGGCCACATGCCTCCCCTTGTACTCCTGCCACCAGCCACGGCAGCTTCATTAGGGACACCATGCATGCACCTGTCCTCCCAGTGCACACTTCAGCCTGTTGTAAAAGTTGTTGTTGTGTTCACTGGCTAGTCCCTAGATCTAGTATTGCAGGGAGAAAGTCTGCATTCAGTTTTATCTAGTGTCTTCATCATTCTGTAAAACTCAAAAAAAAAGCACTCCTCTTCTCCAAACCAAACAGTCCCATTTTTTTGCCTCTCTGGGATAGTGGTAGCACCATTCACTTGACAATTTTAACTACCCTTCCTGAGCTGAGACCAGAATTGGTCACAGTAGTCAAAACGTGGGCCTGTCCAGGTTTTCTGTAGTGCCAAAACCAATACCTGTGTAATGGTCTCAGTACTTCCTGTCATGATGCCCAGCATTTTCTTGGCTTTTTGACTGCCACCAAAAAACAGAGGAGGTGCAGTCACAGTTTTGAAGATGGTATAACTGTATGGTTATTAATGTTTATTTCAAGTATTAGAAGAACTTATAAACATTTAGGGTGATAGTTGCAATGTGATTGTCGTTGTAATGAGGTACCTAATTTCATAGTAGTTGCTTCAGAATCTTACTTCTTTTTCTTTGCATAGATAGAAATCCCTGTACAGGTGAGATTCTTAAAGAGCAGGCAAAACATTTGGGACCATAGGCAGGGCACATACATGTTTGTATAATTTCCTTGAATTCTTTGGTTGTATGAGAAGAAGCAAGTAGAATTCTAAATTGATCGTGTAATTAAAATATAAAGATAACAAGCAATGTGAACTCTTGAGCCTAGGAGCCATTTACTTAAACTGCCTCATTGCTATGCAAAATCCTGAGTGTTCGTAGGCAAATTCACATACTAGTGTAAGCATTTATGTGCATGTCTTTCACTTTGATGGCTTAAAAATTTAATTGCAAATAGCCTTCTCACTGTTAAGTGTGCTACACTGAGGATACCTGGCTGCTACCGAATTGGTGCAGGAAGGCATGTTGTTTCAAACAGCAGCTTTGTATATTCATTACTAACGTCACATGTTCAGTTGAGTTTGTTGACTCTGCAGTAACTAATAGATCAAGTTCCAGAGGAAAATGAGGAGCCCCATCATGCATTTAACAAACTGAGCAATGCTATATATTGCAGAAGAATTCCTTCTTGCTTCCTGGAGGTGGTCAGGTAAACCTTGAAGCATAGAAAGATAGCTGCCTTAGTCAAGTTTTTAGTTTTATTTGAATTCTTTACTTTGCTAGAAGACCTCTTCCATATAACTGTAGAGCCAGTGAGATGTTATTTTCTAACTACATAAACAGTGTCAGGAGTTATTTAGATATATGTACTATTATTTTGCATCTGAATGTTCTGCAGGAGTACTTTTAGGGGTTTTGTTAGTTTGCTACCTTTCAAAGCCAGCTTTATAAGAACAGATTTTAGTGATTGAAGATGCTTTCTTTACCACTTAGATATCTCCTCTGTGTGTGTGCAAGCTGTATTTCTATTACTAGATTTGCCTTAGGTTCTGCTAAATGTATTTTGCTAATTGTAAGAAAATTGCAGAAGACATTGATAGAGGAAAAATCACTCTGAATGGCTTCTCTAAAGGAACTCTTGAAGTTTTAGTAAGAGTTTGTTTTGACAGAGAAGTTGGTACTTTTACTAAATCAGCAGTTTGCTTAAAAATAGCCACCCTAGGCTGCAGTTCTGCATGTATCCTTTTTTTCTAGAAATCAATATATTGTGCTTGTAGATGACTGAGTCGTACATGCCAACAGAAGGATGACTATTGGTTACTTAGAATAGTTTATACAACTGTAGAAGAAGAAAAAGCTTATTAACTAGTGTGATAAGGGGAGAAGGAATAGGAAGGGAGCTGAGTGTTAGGTGTTGAGAGATCACTAGGGATTATTGGATAAGCAATTCTAAAGATCATACTGCAGTGAATACAAGATGCCAGGAGCTGATTGTATTCTCTTGACCTTGTTGAAATGCTACAAAAAGGTGCAGAGACTGCTGTTGTGTAATGCATGCTGAGATCCTGCATTACCCAGCAAACACTGAATGTGTGTAGTTTGCCAAGCTGGTCTTTTTTTACTTATTTTCTGCATAGTTTTGGGTTAGTGTAGTATCATTTCCTTTGTAACCAGACGAAACTGCTACAGAGCTCTGTGTCTAAGCATTGCTGAATGTTTTATGGGCAGTTAGAATGAAATGCCTTTTTTACAAAATGGGCGTTACTCCATGTTTTCCCCAGACAATACAGAGAAAGAACTTAAGAGCGTTATGCCGTGGCTTGTCTTTAGTTTTTTACTGTTCAAGGACAACAGATAAATCTGACAACCTCTAAATATTTAGTAAATGAACATAGATATGCATGTTAACAATATGGAAGTTCACTGTTGAGTTGCATGAATAAGTGGTTTTTGAACTCTGGGTTGCTGAGTTGCTGAATTCCATATTGCTCTTCAGGCAACAGGCAGCCTGTACACAGGAGTGCTTTAAAGGATGAGGGTCCAGATTAAGAATATTAAGGAAAATACATGCTACAGAATACTGTCATGCGAGTATCTCTGTGGACATCTTCCTGGCTTGACTCAGGGCACCAGGCACTTTTGTGTCCCACTATGTAATTCTAGTTACAAACCTGCAACAACTCACGGGCTTAAAAAATTGTATTGTAGTTGACTTGAATTCACTGGCACTGTTATGTGTGTGTTGAGAATAATTCCTTAGCACAACATTAAAAAAATTGGTATTCTGCTTAAATTTTTTGCACTTGAAAATTATTTAAGGCAATACTGTGTTCATTATTAACTTGAAATTCCATTTTAGCATGTGTTTCAGACTGTATGAGTCCTCTGGTCATTTTATTATTTATATGTTTCATGCTTTGGCCATGTGCACTTTTTATGGTGAATTTTCTTGTTTAGTGCCTTTCAATCAGTTTCTTTTTGGCAGTGGAGCAGAAACAGTTGGCAATGGAAATTAAAACGAGAGAACTAGTTTTTATTTGGAAGAAAAAAATCATTAAAAGGACAAAACAAGTGGAAGTCATGTCTAAGTTGATTTCAGAGATGTAACTGATGAAGAGGTCTTGTTGGCCCTTCTGTGAGAGGGGATTTCCCCACTATATTCTTGAAATAAAGAAATTGCAGGAGTGGAGTATCATACTTTGAAGGATTCTAGTCTCTGGAGAAGAAGAGCCAGTTCTGCTGAGGCTGCTTTCTCTGTTAGCTGTCAAGGCACTTGGAATTTGGGCAAGAGACATGTTGCAGTTTTCTGTGAGGTAACTTGTCCATGGATAGCTTTTTGGCCACTACGATTTGCTGGGAAAATTACTGCCTGGACAAAGCTGAATTAAAAATGGCAAGTACCACCAAATTAAGCCAATCTTAAGCAAAAGAACCCTATGTGTTACTAAAGACAGTATTTGTTGTGCTTTGGGCCATTTTCACAGATACGCATGAAAAAGCCTGGATGGTTTTTATAAGGTTGTATAAGCTGCTGCTCTAGTGGAGACTGCAACGAGCTTGGAGGTGATTAGATTTGGGAGTTTATTTGAAGCTGATTTAGAAACTGCAACGGGACTTGCATTTTCTGACTAAAAGTCTGGTGTGGGGATTGGAAGGGGCAACTTAATACTTCTGATGTGTGGAATCTGATAGAAAATCATATGTACTATCATACACTTTGTTGATGACTTTCCAATAAAAGTAAAAGAAATGAAGTGCACCTGAGTCACTGGAATTTAACAATAATATGATCCATCATGTGGCCCTGAAAAAGCTATTTTAGAGGATTAGAGTGTCATATTAGGCTATGTGTAGTATTTGTGTGCACCTTGTAAAATTCTTCTTGGCTGGGGCAAGTAACTTTTTGATGAGCAAATAAAATATCACCCTGGATTATACATTTTTCATTTTTTTCTCTCACCCAGGTATTTATGTTATGTTTATTATTAAAGTGGAAGGTGGGGATATGCAGGTAAATATTTGTCACTGTTGTGGTGGATTAATTTCAGTGACAGCACATGCTGGGAGCTTACTGACTGGAGTAACTTTAGTTACGGCAGTGGCTCTCGTTAGTGACAGCATGAGAAAATCTGATACCCGGTAATATTTTAAAGGGATATTTGTGTACTGTGGTTTGCTATGATTTGGGTCAGCTTCTAAAATGTACGTTTTATATTCTGACTTTGAAAATGTGTCTTGCCACCGTAACATCCTTAATGTCGCCTGGTGTAACTCAGCTGGGCTCAGTGCAGCTACTTGAATTTATACGCGGTAATGATGTGGCCCAGTAAAAGAATGGATGTGGGCAGCTTTGAACTTGTTCAAATCTAAATTTCATCTAAATTAGTCTAGATTCACCCTCACAGGAGGAGATAACACTTTTATCCTGTGCTAGGATTCAATTTATTTCTGCTCTTTGCAGAAATTTTACCTCAAGAGTGGGTCTGGCTCAGAGCACGCACATATCGGTGTCTTGTCCTCCAGTTTACTAATTTAACAGCTCATGAATCAGACTGCACTGCTCAGCACACCATTGTGCTTCTGATAATTAATTAGATATGGCTCTAATTACTGACTTTCAGCAGTACTTAACTCTGGTCATCTGTAATGTCATCTATTATTGACATATTGTAGGAATATAGGCAACAGAAAAAGAACTTGCAGGAATTTTCTAATGAAAATTATAATGATTTTTCCATTCTAAAGCCTTTTTACATAGCTTAAGCATGGCCTCCTCATTTGAAGGTATCTGCCCTTTCCTGTGTAGACGTGTGATGTACCATACTGTTGAAACCTGTTATAAACTGCAGACACTCACGTGTAAGGTAACTGGCATTTATTAGAAGACACCAGCCTGGCCAAGGCTATTGGTACATGTGCCCAGAGCAGAGCACACAGACTCAGAAGCGCTCACCAGAAGGAGCCATACGCAGTTACTGCATGAAATGGGAGCATACTGGAACTTGTCTCCTTCAAACCTTATTTTCTTATATCTCTTTCATCATTAAAAACAACATCTATAATGTTCCAAAGCAGCAAACCTTCACAGTCTCTGGTCAGAGCTGTGCTTTCTCTTGCTTCCATTATCTGTGACTTTTGAAGACAGACGGGAAAGATGACAAAAGATGTGTGGTCTTTTACTGATTGGAAGTACAACAAAAGGCAGTGTCTGTCATGTCAGGAGGGAAGTTGAACAAACAGGACATGTATTTACAGAGTTTACTGACTTTTCTTCATGCACAAATCAAGCATGGTTGTTTCCTTGTAAAACCAGAATTATGCTTAAAAAATTAAGTTAGTTATCATACAAATCTTACTAATACTGCTTGATAATAGTGATGTTAACTGACATATTCCAAGGTTTCTGTCAAATGCTTTTAAACTAGTTGAAAGTAGAAGGTGCAGTCTTGCTGTAGAAATATCATAGGTAATTATTAAAAATATTAATCCCATCTGTCAAAAAATGCTTTTATAGCTCAATCTGGCATCTGTGTCTCTTGCTTTAACAAACTGTTTTCACAAACACACTGCAAGTGTTTTCTTTAGAATTCTGAAGTACGGGGTTTTTTTCTAGTGGGATTTCAGGTGCTTTGAATTTATTTGATATTTTGAGGTGCACACATAGACACACTACTGATGCAGCAAAGACTTGAATAGCAAAACTGACTTTGCTAAAATCTTGCCATTTTTAAGCAAGGCAATAGCAAATCACTTCAATCATATGTAGGTAGTTCAGAGGTACAGTAGTTATTGGGGCAGTGTGACAGCCTCAGTACAAATGTAACTTTTCCATGATTTTCTGCCCCTTCTCTCAAGAAACTGAGGACTTGAAACTGGTTTGCCAGGTAGTGAATACCTAATTGATGTAAAATGTTACCATACAATTTACTATTTCTGCTTCTTGAATTAGAGCTTGGCAGTTGCAGTAAATGAAGAAATGTGGGAGGTTTGTCTTTTTTAGTGCCAACATCTCAAAATTGCTGATTAGTACTAATAAGAGACTGTAAAAGAAAAAAGGTTGGGTTTCTTCCTATAACAAATTTGATTTGTTAACACCACCACCTTATAAGCTCAATAAGGGAGTGCAGAGAAAATTATATGAAACAAATGCCTGTTCTCAGAAGTTTTGGTTGCATTCCTTCTCTGGAGCCTGTACTTAATCAGTGTCTAAATACACTGGGGAAGGTACACAGTGCTGTTGGGTAGGACATAAAAGGTCCTAAAATTGCATGTGCATAACAATGCATTATTCCTTTTAATGCATACAGTATTTTTATTAAAAGAGAGGTGATATCAGTGTTGGAATTTCTTCCAAACAAATGCTGCCTGTATTCTCTTCCTTTCAGTTCCTGGGTAGGTGGAATATTTTGATGCAACAGTAATTTTAAGTACAAAAGTGATTCCTTTATAGAATTGATCACCCTCAAAACATTTTTGAGATGATCATTTAATGATTATGGAGCACTTGCATGTATGTAGTTTATACATAAAAGCAGTAGTTTGTCACAGATGTAATAGGGAGAAGAAGAGGGTATCTACATGAAGAAGGTATTTACAGGTGCGGTCACTTCAGTTAAGGTATGTGTGAAGCTGAGTCCAGCCTCTGAAATAGTTGAGCATTAGTTCTGATTTCACAGTTATGGGAGTGGAAGCACAGAGGTAAGGAGCGGAATTCTGGAAGTCCTGAAAAATTGCCATTTCTGCTGATTGATGTGATTGACATTGCAGCACTCCTGAAAGTCGGGTACCAAGGAAATCCCAGAGAGGAAGTCTGCTTCTTGGTTCCAGCCCTTTTTTAGGTATCATGCTCTGTCCATTCTTCCCCTCCCAATCTATGTGCATTGTGCATTTTTAATTTTTCTTTCCTGTTGGAGATCAAGATATGTGTTTGACTTACATGGAATTTCTTTTTACAGCCTTGCAACAAGACTGCATTAACCGTTGAATTATCCATGCACGCTTTCTTCAAAAGTACTTCATATTTTAGCTAGACTTGGGAACAGCAATAGAAGGAAACAATTCTGTGTTTTATGGGGCACCATTAATGGAATATGCATTGTGTAGGAACAATTGCTAGGGAGCAAATTAATCACAGATTATTTATTTAACAAAGTATATTATTGATGTTACACTTTGGTGACTTTTTGCAAACATATAGCAACTAGTAGGTGCAAATTGGTATTAGCATATTTAAATTGATGCAGGAACTACTGCTTGCTTGGTCTGTAGACCATTTGGCAAGAGAGACGACTTGCTGCAGTATTCAGGACTGGCTTAATGGCTCATTTTTATGAAACAGATGAAATAGAAATGTATTGCCCTGGCACAATGTGCACACTCAGTAAATGCCTGATTACAGCACGGTCACCTACTTATTTGTAGTTTGTATTTAGTTGGTAAAACTAGTTAAGTAGCCTGCTTCCTGTGTGTAGGTAAAATGCATATGACTTTGAACTGAATGTAGAAGCCTGTAATTGTAGGAACACTGGGATACTGCAGCACTTTAAAGGAAGTGTCACTGCCACTGCATCATATAAGATGAACAGGTCAAGAGGCTGTCTCCTCTGTTTAAAGATCTATGTTTAATGTTTTCTATTCTGTTTGATTTCTCAAGAGAGCTTAGCTGAAAAATCAGTTAATTTTTTTTTTTCTGTTATTTTGGGGGGTAGTATAATGATTTTAAACCCTCGGTTAATTGATACCAGCTGAGATAGTGACTGAATCAGAAAGTTTTGTTTGAAATCTTAAAAGTTGTACTATACCTGTTGAATAAGTTTAGGATACACTATATTGAGGATAGAAAGGGTAAAAATGCTGCTGTCTTGATTTTTATTTACATACATAAATATTTTATATATATGGTGTTGGGGGGGTGTATATATGTATAAAAAAATATTTTGAAATGCTTCTACTACATGTTTACTTTTAGTACATTCTTGGTTTCCTTTTTTTCTTTTCCTTTCTGTTTGTTATTGTTGTTGTTTGGATTGAAGTTTTTCCCTAGTCTCCGAGGTATAAATGAGTAAGAGCTGCAATCAAACCATCCAACACGTTTCAGGTGAGAAATAGAGAAGTATATAGAATTAAAAGCTTCTTTTAAAAAACCAAAAGAAAACATGCAGTTTATAACTTTCAAGATGGCAATGGAAAGAAAGGAAATGTAAACTGCACTTCATCAGTATAGAAGAGACCATATTAGAGCCATCAGCTAGCAGATGTAAGAGCTAGAGCTGCTATCAATACATGTAATAGGGAAGAATGGGGGTGTGATTTTCCCCCTGAACAGATATTTGTGTGAGTGAGGTGCTGACTGATACTGCTTGGCTGTTGGGTAAAGTTATTTAACTGTGTCATTGGTTTTAGGTTGTCATATAAGATTGTATAAGCCTGTTTGCAGGGCTGGATGCTAGCAACATCATTGTAGTTATGCTGTAAATAGTTTCTGCTTCTAGAAAATTCTTAGTCTATAATTGATTGATTGATCAGTGAGAGTTCAGCATTGTCTAATTTGTGGCAACAGAATTTATCTAGCAAAAAGTTGGGACTATAGGAGAACACTTAGATATTCTTGCAATGATTTCTTTTTCAGTTAATCACAGATACTAATGTTTTGCTACCTGTTTCAAGACAAAAAGACCTTTCCCCGTACAATTACGATACATTTACAGAATTGCTGATATTGAACAAAAGAACACTTTGAGTTTGATCTTTCTGAGTAAAGCACCTATAAAGTTTGCATACAGTTTTCATGTATGAGTTTGTTAGTGTCTATACAGGGATAGTATATCAGAGTAGAGACAGAGTGCTGTGAAATGTGCTTCCTACAGCTGCTGCAATTGTAGGCCATAAAATTGTTGCTAACCTTTAATGGCTCTACAGCCAGCGAGTCTTTTCTCCTCTGGTATATCTCCCTTAGTGTGATGGGAGATAAAAGAAATAAGTAAAATGAAACATCTAAAAGAATTTTAATAGACATGTTCAGTACTAGATGGTCAAGCTACAATAAGAACTTCGCAAACTCCCAACATGTCACAAGTGAAAATACTAAAACTTGTTGCTAGGTGCATTGAATGCTGTTAAATGGTACGGTCCTATTCTTCAGAGTTATAAATCCTCTGTAAATGAACTGATAGAATTGGCAGCTATAAAACATCAACTTGATGTTGATTTAACCATTATTATTAAATTTTTCTAAGCAAGAAAAAGGAAAAAAGAATAAGGGAATGTAAGGACTGGGAACAGTACGAGGTAGGCTCCAAGCTACAGTGCCTTGGTACACTGCAGATGGACAATAGGATTTGGCTAAACAGAGCATAGAATCCATACCAGCTTCAGTCTGTTAACCCAGAACTGACTTCTGAAGTTTGGGATTCAATTGTCTTCTGCAGGAAGACTGTTACACTTTGATGGAGAGGGCTGGAGACCAGGGGAAGGGAAGAGAATGGTGCATGTATGAGATAGATAGATATATGGGTGTGAGCATTGTAGAGATTTCAAATCCTAGGAAAACAGAGCCCCATTTAAAAATGTGATTCACAGATATGTATGTGGGACACAATTGTTTTTAATCATGCCAGATATATTCTGGATTCAGTTGTAAAAAGAGCAATGCAAATGAGTAGCTCCAAGCACAATGACTAACTTAAACTGATTTCCACTGCATTTTTATTGAGATGACTGACATTCTAACTAAATTATATAAGGGTTGTTTGTAAATGCACCTACAAGTCTCCTAACAGCATTGCTCCCCACCCATTCACCCTGTTCATAGCTTTTTAATGTCCTTGGGGTTTTTCTGTAACAGCTATAGTTTCTCCTCCCTGCTGTTCCCTGTGTTGATCTACCATCATTTGTTCTGCCATCCAGCAAAGAAACTACACAGGAAATTGCTGATAACATGGCTAGAAGTATTTGCCAACTGGCTGGCTGGCCACCAGCTGCTGCCTGCCCACCTCTAAGGAAGCCAAACGTGTAGGTTTGGGTGTTGCATGTGAGGTTTTGTCATTGTGCTGGTTTAAAAGTAAACTGGCAGGAGAAACGAACCCAATTCAAAAGAGTTTAGAAGTCAGAACTACAATTTAATAAAAAGATTACAATAGATACACTGATACACAGG
>JAVJGI010000003.1:6739495-6751410 GCA_035590275.1 Ibycter americanus | reverse complement strand
AACAGCATCAGTAACAGTTCAGGATGAATGGCAGAGAGGGTATAGAATACACAGTTTGCAAAGGTACGTTGTAAGAACTTATTTTAAAAAAAACCAAACAGTAATCTGCTTTTATAGCAGGCCTACAGGTTCCAAAGTTATTAATAGGGGGTTGACAGAAAGACAGAACAAAACCTTGTTTTCTGACAAAAGCAGGTTAAAAATAAAAAACATGTATAAAACCTGACAGTTTTTAATAATAGTCACAATATGAATTTCTAGAAATGCTTTCTAGCCATCTCTGTATGTGGGGAAACAGAAGTTGTTGATGCTTTCCTAATACCAAAGAACATGTGTTTCAGAGGTAGTACCTCATGCATGCTGTGATGATACAGAGGACTGATCTTCTGATACTTTACCAGCGTTCCAGGAATACACAGTTCTAAAAACAGTGCTGCTCCTTTTACTTTGAGGAACAATGGGCAGACTGCTCTTTGTCAAGTTTGTTTTTTATTTTAATAATATTTTTTTTCTTTAGGGTGGAGTTTTAATGTTTTGATACCGGAATGAAGAGCAGGATACCTCTCATTCTTCTAGCTTGTGGCTCCTTTAACCCCATCACAAACATGCATATGCGTTTGTTTGAGGTGGCTAGAGATCACCTGCACCGAACAGGTCAGTAAGGTGGTGTTAGGATCACACACATGTGGTGGTTTACTGTGAAAAGGAAGAAGGTTTTTTAACACCCGCTATAGATAAGTTGTCACTTTACAGCTGGCTTAATTTTAATATTCTTTATTGATCATTCAATATGAGGCTTTCATGGCATATTCAATATAGAATGTCTAGCATTACATCTTCCTTTGGCTCAGTACATAAACAAGTATCATAATGACTGTTCATGAAAATAAAATGAAAGTTTCATCAGCAGTTTTAGGATCATATTCATGGAACAGGCTGACTCTTGTGAAAGAGTATGCTTAACAATTTTGAAACTGAGAAGAAACATTTATGTTCAAATTTCATGCTTTTATGATACATTGTGTTTTAATATGAGGAAGTGTTACAGTTAGCAGTTTTGACAGCAGTGTGGAACAGGAGTATAGAGGAAACGTTAATTATTCATTATCCATCTTCTCTAAGAGGTACAAGTTATCTCCCCTAGCAAAATAATTTCCTCATAAAGGAGATTAGAAAAGTGAGATGTCAGCAGGCTAGAAAGTTTTGGCAACAAAGGAGAAAGGTGGATAACATAAGGAACTTAAGCAAAAATCAGAAGAGCTACTGAGAAGCATTGAACTCTAAGTTTGATCAACTACTTAGTTGCAGAGGCTTTTATTTTTTTTTCCATCTGGCAGCTAAAATATACACATGTGTTTCTGGAAGAGGTTGGAAGGGAATCATAGTTTATTGGAACTTGACAATGAAGTTCATAGGGAGGTGATTCAGTAGGAACCTGAGCAGAAAATAATAGTAAAAGGAATTTTGCTGTCAAATTGTGGGGTGGCGGGGAGGGAATTTGGTAACCCACTGATATCGTTGTGCAGTAAAAGCAGCAACTACACACTTGCCACATACTGTGAGAATACTTTGACTTTTCTGAGGAAGAATTACAGAACTGGATTTGAGGGTTGCCTCTACAAGTCTCTATTGTCCTGTAACTGTAAAATGATTTTGTTGCTCCCACAGAACTCAAAGGGTTAAAAAGGGATTTGAATTGGCTTTTCTTACTGTAATTTTATAACTGCTTCTGCTGCCCAGGTGTGCAAGGAGTAGAAAGGTAATGTAAGAACAATCGGTAATTCTGTTTAAGTCATATGTTATAGTCCAGTAACTTATTTCTTTACTTTGAAAGATGGATTGAACTGGGAAATTAATTATGATTCTGCCTGAATCACAATTCATTGTGTGGTCTGCTCCAGGGTCTGTGTAAGAAGACTCCACTCCTTACTCAGAGCAGTTTACTTGAACAAGTCTAGTGAAAATCATATTAAAAATGAACTTTTGATAGGCTGAAATGGAAGTTGTGTGTTACATTGCACCAGTCTAACATCAGTGCTTTGTTCTCGATAGGACGTGACTTGCCTTTTGACTTCTTAGTTTAATGTATAGAGTATGAGTACTGCATGCATTGAAGAAGGGGACTTCTTGTGTCTGGGTTGCTTACAGTGAAATCATTGCACTTTCTGAATGCTTAACCCAGGATGTCTGCAAAGCAAGAATCCTCAATTAGCCTGTAGAAGCTTTACCCATTCCAGGTAGGGGTAGCTTTAATTGAAGTAAGTTTAAATGCAGATATATGTGTTTATATGTACGGGTATATGGTCTTTCTTGGTATGGTGAAGACAGTTTCTCAAACAAAAGGGGTTGGCAACATGCTACAAAAATGATCAATTCTGGATGCCTGTTTTGTGGCAGAACCATTCCCACCAAGGAAATTATTAGTCATTCATGTTTTTAGTCCTGTTTCCACTTCTGCAGTTACCTAGAGAAGGAGGGAAGAAATCGGAGCTTACTTGCTGAGAAAAGCGCTAGTTGCAGACTGGGAGCTGGTAGTGAGGCTGGAAGACAACAGTTATACATGACTAAAGCTTGTTTGAAGTGAGGTAGTGGTCTGCTACATTCACATTAATTCCCTTCTCAGTGAGAACAATGCACTTCTGAGATAACATACCCACTGAATGCCTGAAAAGCTAGCTAGAATGAGTGAAGAATTAACTAGCATGAGGGGTGATGTTTCCTAGGCTGTGAGAATGACTTCTGGTGCTATTTCAGTATTTCTGTTTAATCACAAATCAGGCAGAAATGATAAGTTGTGCAGTAGCTTGGCTGGAGTTGACTTCACAGTCAGGTTTTACTGTTATGAATGACATGACTATCCCTGATGTGCATCCTGACTGACATCTCCAGTAATTCTGTCTGCCAGCTTTTTGCACAGCACTTCAGTTTCAGATGCTGTCTAATCTTATTTTTCATACACCCTTATCTTAAATAGGGAATTATATTGAGTTTCTGATACTTCAAGCAGTTTCATTGCCACACGTCAAGTAATTCATCCTTTTCCTGTTAATATCAGTCTACATGTGACTGAATAACTCTAATGATTCTCTTTATCTGAATTTTGTCTCTACTCATGTGAATTTGACTCTTTACACATCCTCATGTATAGCTAGAATTTTCTCAGATTCAATCCCTTTTTTTAAAATTGTTTCTTGAAACTTGCACTAACTGTGGCAAATGCCTTTCCAGTCTGTTAAAACCTAATGCCAGATGCTTTTATTTCTCTTTGACTGTATTTCTCATTTGACCATAAAGACCCAAGAAATAGTACTAGAATCAATCTATGTAAGATGTTTAAAATCTTGTTTCCCAGATATTGCCAGTGGAGGATACTTAGATCACCGAGTTTCCCGATAGGACCAAAAGGGATAGAGGACAAAGGAGGGGGTTATGAAAGACAAGATGTTTCTATCTGTGACAAGACGTATGCGAGGACGAGGTGAAGGATGATGAGTTACTACCTTATGAAAACTTAGGAAAATTGTTGACACAATCAATGGGTTGTGTCAGATGCAGCACTGGGCAGCAGAGCTGAGAAGTCCAAGAAGAAATAACTAGTCACTAAACAGCCTTGGAAATCTGGAAGTTTATGTTGTTCAAGAGCTGCATCTGAAACAGACTGATAATTTCAATAAAGGGATAGGAACAGATTGAAACAGCAGCAAGTCAGCATAAATGCAGACTTCAGTTTGTTTTCCTGAAACAATTCTGATAACTGGAATCTGAAAGAGAAGAAAAAAACACAAAGAAAACCCAGTTTAATCCTAATGTTTTGATAGTGTATATAGTAATAGATACATGATTGGAACAGGATCAGATCAGCAGTAGTTACTCACTGTATATACAGTAAATTTTGATAGACATTAGTTAAAATTAAATGAACTTATGAAAAGGAAACAAATATTTGATTTTTTTTTTTTTCCCACTGCAAGATTTACAGCCATGCTTGCTTAAATAGAGCACTTGGTTAATTGTATTAGGCTTTACCCTTGAAAGATGCACGAAGAGGGATGCATGTGTGGCTTAGCATCCAGAAAGAATTAAAGCTATAGAGTGCACTTTGCAAAGGTGAAAATCAAAGCAGCAAAAGCATAAATGTTAAGACATTTCAAGATATATCATATCCCTAAAGAAAACACTTCTGTTCCATAAAACTCAGTTTTCTGAATACTGTTGTCAGTACATATAGTTTAGGTCCTAACCTTTTTCTGAATTTAAGGTCTTCTTTTCCAAGTGGAAGAAGTATAGGCATCTTTCTGTTCCACAGGTTTTATTGTCTTACTCTAAAACCCAGCAGAATAAGGGCATTCCCTGCTTGCAGTGGTATTTTCGATTATGCTTTGTATTTGACTTTGGAATCCTAGTCATTTGTTTTGTAGCATCTCTGAAGAGAACCATTGCTTCCCAGTCATGTTACATGGCAAAAGTCAGCTTGGATGAGAGCATTTCAGAATAAGGTGTCCTGTGAGTAGAACTACAATATTTTATTATTCACATTGTTACTCTCAAGATGGTGGTTTTACCTTTCCTTTCTGGAGGAAAGGCTTATTTTCATAGCTGTCAGGGTACTGCCTTTCCTTGTTTTTGTCTAAATCTGGTGAACTCTGTAGAAGTGAAGTTGTATTTTGAGGTCCTGGTACAAAATGTTTATTATAGATGTGATGTGTGGAGATCATTTAGCATTTTTTGAGGACTGATTGTTGTGCAGGCTCAGCAACTCAGCTGTTGGAGGAATTCCTGAAGTCGCAATGTATTTGAGTGGCTGTCTGACTACAGATGTAAATCTCCATCTTCAGGCCCTGTAGTTCACTCAACCAGGTGGATATGATTTATGTTTGTCTAGGTACTCATATGGCATCTGTCACTACGATTTTTGCACACCTCATCTAGTTCAGTGAATGCATCTTTCAAGCACTCCAAAGTGGTGAAGGTAAAGTCATCCATCGTATGGAGAGCTATCCTAAAAGGTTGTCCATTACTGCTCTGATGTATTTGTTGTTTACGTTGACTTTCAATGCAATGATTGCTGAATTGTTTACCCCTTTGATTTTCCCTCTGTTGAATTCCCTTCACAGAAGGTGACTGAAGATGAAGTAAAAAACAGTCTTGCCTATTTTATTTTCCTTTTTCATGCTTGGCAATCTCTACATGCATGTCATGGGACGATAAGCATGGGATGGTATTTTGATATTTAATCTAAACAAAGATTTAGATACTGCTCCCTCCACCCCAGCGTATTATAACCTATAAATAAAATTAACATTTTTGTTTAAATGGAACAATGAAAAATTGTTGTATTAGTTTTCCTAACATTAGTAGGCTGAGAGTTCTGGGAGGATAACTGTTGATTTCTTGTGGGTTCAAGGGAAACCATTACTATTACTTCAGTACAGAATTTTATCTTGTGATTTTAATGTATGTGTTGTCACACACAGAAGGCTGATAAAAGAAATTAAATAATCCAGTTAACTAATCATATTCATAAAAGCAAGTGTGCCAGTGGTTGTTTCAGTGAATAAATGAAAACCTAATTAGTGTAAGCTCTTATTGCATCTTAGATGATTTGAACATGAGATTGTATTGTAACTATTTTCCAACATTGTTCACTTCTGATAGCAAATTTTAAATCATTTTACATTTTGAAATAGCTGCTACTTTGCTCACGAAGGAGGACTGACTCCTCAGCAATCAAAGTGATTTTTGTTACTTATGTATTTGATGTTGTATATGTACCATGCAGTAAAATTTAAACTGTTCATCAGACTCACTTTGTTATATCTTAGATGTGTAGGACACTTTATTCCCTTAGAACAGGCTTAATAAAGCAGAGAAAATGCTTATACCTGGACAAACCCTCCAAAATGCAAACCAAAAATTTGCAATCCTGTGTCCTGCAATTGTTCACATGAATGCACTAATATATAGAAGTTAGTCTCTTGTCCAGTGCTGAAAAGGAAATCGGGGCAGTCTCCAGAAAAGAAAACAAACAAGAAGCCCAGGGAATTTTCTTTGGCTTATGCTTATAAACTTTGGATACACGGGACAGAAACCTTAGATAGGCAATGAGTTAAAAACTATCATCTTGATTAAAGTTTATTGGGTTGCAGAGAGGTTTTTTGGTGTTTGGTTTTCAGTGGGGTTTGTTTCTTTTTTGGTGTTTCATTTTCAGTGGGGGTGTTGCAGTGTTTGGGGTTGGTTTTTTCTTTGGTGTTTGGGCTTTGGGGTGGTTTGGGGTTTGGTTGGGGTTTTTTTATGTTTGGTATTTTTTGGTTTGGTGGGTTTTCAGGTTTTTTGCTGTTTGGGTGTGGTTTTGGGAGGGGGTGTTGGTTTTTCAGGGTTTTTTTGGTTTGGGGTTTTTTTTTTCCCCTGTGCATGAACATGATATGGTCTTTAAATTAATGTCCATGTCTGCAGGAAGGGAAAAATTGCATATTGGGTTGGTGTCACATTTAATTGATATCATAGAAGCTACCAGCAAGTCTAACTCTGGGGTTTTTTTCTGTCATAAAGTGTAAGTTAGGAGAGCTGAATACTGAATGGCAAGGAGTTTCATTCTAACCTTGAGATGAGATTGGCATTTGTCTGTAATATTTTTATGTAAGCCTACATCAGTGAAACTTTTAAAGCGTTGGAGTTTTACAGGAAGGTACCAAACTACCTTAAAGTAAGCGTGTTGGCTTATCTGCTGTTTTCAGTCATACGTAACCATAAAATCTTCCACACAGGAAACTTAGCATGAAACATGCATTTTTGATACTGTCATTTCTTATGGCTAATGTACATTGGTACTGCCTGTTTATAGTGATGTGCTGTAAATCTAAACTCTTACCTAGAAGATACTACTTGGGGTAGTTACTTTGTTATAAAGAATCAGGCTGCATAAACAGATGTGCCTAATTCTCAGTTGTCATATAAATGCAAAAGAGGCTTACATTTTGTAGGCACTGTTCAGCAGGGAATAAAGTTTCTAGAAACTTTGTTTATTCTAAAAGAGTACTATTTCATAGTATTTACTTAACAGCATCTTGGAAAAGGAGGGAAATAAAGCAGCACTCGGGCACAAAGTCCTATTGCAGCCTGCTCTGGAGGTGGCAGAACAGCAATGGGGTCATTCCTGCCCGCTGGGCGGGATAACACCATAAAGCTGCAGAGCTTCCCAGTCTGTTGTGGATTTTCCTATGACACCACGAGGAAGATGCGTAGTGGGCAAGAGTTAAATGTATGGAAGTATTTCTTTCATTTGGTTTTCTATAGTGATTGTTTCCTTTTATTATTTACTTTTTGTATAGTTTCTAGTAGTAAATCCCAGACTTACTACTAGAAGAAATTAATCTTTAAAAGCCCCACCAAACTACACATACAATTTTATATGAAATTAGCATTTGATAAATTTGCTTTAGTATTAATAACCTAATTCAGCATTACAATTTGTGTTAGTGTTTGTGACAATTTACAGTGACCTTTATCACAGAATACAAAATACCTGTTTTCCTTGATAATACTGCTTCAACATGTTTGAGGAACATTTTTTTGTTTCATTATTTTTGTTATACTTAGTTTTCTAAACAGTTATCATAAGCAGTTCTTAGAGAATATAAATTCATAGCAAGAGGAATTTTTTTGCTGTTTTTGATAGGATTGTTTTGAAAAGCAATGCCACTTAAGGGCCTGGAGGATTTTATACATACTTAGGACAAGCAATAATAACATACTTCATGATGAAAACAAATAGCATTCCAAAGAAATAGAATTTGAAGGTAATTCTGGACCAAGGAGGGTTTGAAACTACCTGTAAGGGTTTGAAACTACCTGTAATAATTTATGGGACAGAGAAGAGAATTGCAGTGGAAATTAAAAAAACAACAAGGTGGCAGAATTTAATTATTTCCTTTTTGCATGCCTGCCAGGGTTAAGAAGCATATTTGAATAGGTGAACTTTTAAGTTACTGTAGAGGACGGAAGTTATTTAGAGCCAGTAATAAAATGTTCTCCTATATTTTGAGTACTAAAGCTTGCATTTTTAGGTGGAAAGCTATCATGTACATCATGTTTGCATAGTGCTGGGTTACTCAGTTGTTGTGAATCATCTTGGTTATTGTATGTGATTTTAGGTACCTTAAGTGTTAGCAACCTTGATTTTTCTCTTCCAGTTGGTTTCATTTCTGCTTTGGAACAAGCTGATATTGCCTCAGAAGCTCTTATCTCATCCAATTTATGTGGTTTTAGGCCAGACTCAAGACTGAAATCTTTATAATACACAAGAATACGGCAGATTTGCAATCATTCTTGGCTAGCATGATCTCATACAATTTTAATTTTTACATTTAATATCTTCATTTAAAATATAAGCGAACAATTTATATCTAGAAACTGAAAAGAAAGGAACTGAAATGTGGAAAATAAAATTATTGTGTGAGGAAAAACCTTTTAATAAGGGAAACATTAATGAATTCAAACTGTAATGTCAATTCCTTTAAATGAGAATTTGTTATAGCATTGTATATTATCAAAGTACCAGAAAATAATTGTTGTTTGTAAGTCAAGTGAAATTATTTCCAATTTCAGATCAAGAGATGGGCTTAATAATATGCACATATTTGCATGCTTCTGGAAAATTTTATCTTGGTCTGTTGATCATTTTGCTTATAATGAGGATTTTTTAAACTGAGGATAGTTTGGACTGACATTTCAACAGGAGACAGGCCTGTAAATTTCACTGAATCTTAATGCTGTTTTGTAAGTCCAACTCGCTTAAGTTCTTTTGAAAATTTTACCCTATTACATCAAAACAAATGTGAAGTTACCAAATTGTCATTTTAGAATATTAAATTGTCATGTGCCAGTATCAGAAATTATGAGTCCAGGTGTATCGTTTCCATTACAAAGCAATAGAAGGAACTTGCTGCATTTAGGAAAAAAGGAAGAGGATTTTTCCCCTTCAGTATCATATTTGTTGTAGTTATTTAAAATGCTTGTGTTACATTAGAAATCATTTTGTTTCATTTCTGTTTATTTGAAACACCCTTTCTCCCCTTTCTGTTTCTCGAGGGGTGTAACCCATATCAGTGCTCTATTTCCCTGTTGATTTCTTAAAATGAGAGCTACAGTTTTGTTCCCTGATTTGAAGCCAGAACTGCAAAGTCTAACAAAAAGAGCTTGTGTTAATGATTACATTATGTTACAGGAGTAGAAAAATATGGGCATATTTTCAAATTTAATCAATATCATCATCCAGGTAGAAAGGGTCTTTAATGGCTGTTAAGTTGATGTTTGGACCATAGTGCTATAAGTCTAATTTGAGATTTCATTAGCCCCATCTTTGTTCTTGAATCTTCTGATTTGTCTGAATCACATTAATCACAGCTGCAGTAATATGCTGTAATTTTTGCTTTAACACAATGAAAAGGCACAATGATTTTGGTAAATAACAAGCATCAGATGCTTAAGAACAAAGCAGTGGTCAGTTAAGTCATCCATTGCTCTGGCTATATAACAGCTGTACTTACTGGAATATAAAACTTAGTTATATCTAGCAATTTTGATGGTTTGCATCATAAATTATAAACTTCTCTACTTGCTTGAAAATGGTATGTTCATCCAGCTGTCCTTTTTCAATCATCTAATACAATAAACATTTATAGTAATTGTGAGCAGTTCACAGAGGAGCAAGGCTGCTTTTTAATTTTTTAAATTGCTGTTTCTGTATTAAAAATAATACCTAGATGAAGTTGTTCATAGCCTGTTATAACTTTGAAGTTAACTGTGTTTTGAAGAGGTTGGACTAGCTGAAGTCCCAAGGTCCCATCCACCCTAAATTTTCAAGATTCTGTGAAGATGACATATTTTGCCATTTTCCTTTTCCTTTTTTCAAAAGGAAAGTATCAGGTGATTGAAGGCATAATGTCTCCTGTTAATGACAGCTATGGAAAGAAAGGCTTGGTTTCAGCAAGGCACCGCATAGCCATGGCTAAACTAGCACTGGAGACATCTGATTGGATTCGAGTTGATCCATGGGAAAGCGAGCAGGAGACATGGACAGAGACAGTAAAAGTATTAAGGTAATTACTTTTTTCTCCCCTTTTCTTTATGAAGCTACTGATTGCCAAAAATCTGTCAGGCTATCAGATCAATGCACAGAAGTGCTCCTGTTAAAACCCCCGAGCAGAGCAGAACATGTCTGTTTATGGCATCATGTGCTATGAGATAAAGTATTATATCTGTGAGCAATGCAAATTCACATCACTTTCCTTCAGAAAGGTTGTGTAGTCAGTATTCCCCATCTGGAGTCTTTCCTTTCCCAGTGCAAAGCAGATATGTTTTCCTCAGACCTATGCAATACTCTACAGTACTGCACTTATGCCATTTAGGTAGTTAGATGCATGTTGGAAAGCCTCCTCCAGGAAAGGGTCTTGCAAAATTATAGTCGCTGAAAGAGTTCTGCAGAAAAGTTCTTGGCTTTCATGTTATTTCTCTTGGGTTTAAGTCTCTAAGCAGGTAATATAGGTATCTTAATCAGAAAGTAAGAGAGTTTACAAACAAACATATTCTTCAGGAGCATTCCTATTTCAGATTAGCTATGTTGGTATTATTATGCCTGCAGGTTTATCTAGTCACACATCCTTGAAAAGGTTTCTTATTAACAATAATGGCAAGTTAAACTCAAGCCCATAACTGCTGATGTTTTCTTCAAAATTACTGAGTTGACTGTGGTTTTGTGCTGGAAGGAAAAATTAAACAGTTTGTCCCAAACCTGTTAACTTGATGTAAGGACCTTGAAACGTACCTTTTTCCCATATGGTTGGTCTTGGTAATAAATGCAGGCAAGGTATGAAAACACGCTTTTTGTGCTAGCCACATTTTGGAAACATAGATGCTACAGCAATCAACAGATATTGTTGAAGTGAAAGACTTCACTGATGTCTTTCAAGAAAGCAAGTGTGCTATAAGAACTATCAATGATTCTTCATTTCTATCCACATTTTCTAGGTTATTCTCTCACTAGAAACAGTAGTTCATATAGCTTAAGGCTCTAAAATGTGCCTTCCAACAACTGCCTGGAAAGCTCTTGGGGCTGTATGTGAAAACAGTTAAAAAACAGACCTGTTATTTTACAAAAGCATACATCAGAATACCCTACATACTTACAAAACAATTAGTGGAGCCTTTTAGTTCTGCTTCTGTTTGCTTCACTGAGTGAACATAGACATCCAGCTGCTTATTTTGCACCTTCCAGCCGGCCAGTAGAATAGGATCAGAGCGGAAGGAAGACTAGGCAATGCTACCCTGTCTTTGCAGAAAACTTGTCTGTTCCTTTCTCTAATCACAATTGTATATTCCAGTGGAGAAATCACCAAAAGGTCTGTCCTGCAGTATTTGTTGGGTATGGGATTTTTCTCCTAAACTTCAGTTTCGCAAAACTATTTTCCTCCAGAGGAGCAGCTACAAACGTAAAGATCAGATGATCCTATTTACAGAGGCACAGCCTCAACTGAAGTGAGTACTACTTGCAAGATTTGGTTTGTAAATTGTAAATCCACCTCAGAGTCCTTTAGGATAAGAGGTATAGTAAGTAAAACCTGTGTGTATAATTTTCTGCTCAGAGAAAGTAGTATCAATGTGGTACAGACAGCCAAACTTCCTGTCTGTCTAGAAAGTTTATACAAGTACATTAGAAACAAAAGAAGGGCTAAGGATAATCTTCATCCTTTATTAGATGTGGCAGGGAACATTGTCATAAAGGATGAGGAAAAAGCTGAGGTATTTAACGTTTTCTTTGCCTCAGTCTTTAATAGCAAGACTAGCTTCCCTCTGCGTACTCAGCCCCCTGAGCTGGAAGACAGCAATAGGGAGCAGCATGTAGTCCCCACAGTCCAGGA